>JAPYYV010013669.1:0-15541 GCA_030522625.1 Copidosoma aretas
TTTTTTCACCACGATACGGTATCTGCCGTTGTCTATATTGTAATTGTAATGTCAGATTTGTGGTCAGCGACAAAAGAAACCGTTGTACCCAATTTTACGGAAATCTTTTACAAATTTTATCATTTTTCGCCGTTATGTTGGATCGGCTGATTAAAATTTTGTAATTCTGATGCTGGATTTGTGTTTTAAGGTCTAAAAAAATCTGTAAGGCTAAGATTTTCTTACTTTTCGACAAGTTTAAATTTTTTCGGCTGCACTTATGGATCCGCCATTTTAAATTTTGTAATTATGTCGCAATTCTGATGCCAAATTCGTGTTCAGTAACCTAAGAAACCACCAGGGTTGATATTTTGTTGGTTTTGAGCAGGTTTCAACTTTTTTGGACGCTATGTAGAATACGCCATTTTAAATTTTATAATTATAATGCAATTATGATGCCATATGCGTGTTCAGCGACCTACAAAACCCCTATAGCTGAGATCTTGTTAGTTTTTAACAAGTTTTAATTTTTTAGCCACCATCTTGGATCTGCCATTTTTAATTATGTAATTTTTATACCTGATTCGTGTTCAGTGACCTAAAAAACCTGTACAGCCAAATTTTCGTAAATTTTTAAAGCGTTTGGACTTTTTCGGCTGCCATATTGGATCTGCCGTTTTTAATTTCGTCATTTTGATACCAGATTCGTGATCAGCGACCTAAAAAACCTCTATGGCCAAATTTTCGTACATTTTTAAATCATTTTGACATTTCCGGCTGCCATATTGGATCCGCCATTTTGAATTTTGAAATTCTGACGTCATATTCGTGATCAGCAACCCAAAAAATCTATAGGTACATAGTTTTTTTGTAAAAAATGTGTGTTTGTCGGATTGAATAATAATGGTATTATAAAGATATAGTGATTAGGGGTGCATTTAGGGGTAGTTTTCAACCTCAAAAATATTTTTTTTTTACTTCGGACCACTTTTCCTATATTCTGGGGTGTTTGAACTTCAAGCTCCAAAAAGAATCATCTTGATCGGCCCACCACAGCGGCCGCTATTTTATTTCGACACAAAAAAAGGCATTTTTGCCCACTGTGCGCCGCTTTCATTGGACTTAAATATCGTGCATCGATGTATTGTTTAATTTCATCATAAACTTCATTTTCGCAATTTATATCTTGTTGTATTTTACAAAATGCTCTATCATTTCCTTTATGAATATAGTCGTACATGTATTTTATGCTTTGTATAGATGCACAGTATTCAACGTTAATGTGACATTTGTATTTCATTTATAAAAACTTATTGTACGGTACTACCATTGAGCTGTCAACAAATATTTATTCATTACTATTTTTAATTCTGTATATATTTTTGTCTGAAACATTGTTTCTTCTCCTATATTCTGGATAGCCATTTTTTTTTATAGATGTACATTCACGAAAATCTTTTGGAAAATTTTTTTGACAAATTTTCTGATTTTTTTTAAACATGGACTATATAAATCATGAGGACCATGTAACATATGTTTGATTACTAATTTATTTTATATTTCATCATTTGATGGAATTTCGGCAGAAATATAATTATTAACATCATCAGGAGTAATTATTTTATTATCAGGATGCAATGTTACTAATATATGAGCATGCGGCAGTCCTCTTTTTTGAAATTCAATAGTTTAAACGTAAGATATTATTTTCTTAAATAAGTGATTTTTTGTAATATCATCCAAAATACATTGTAATTTGGTATATACGATAATCTGTAATTGTAATATTGCAAGCTTGAAATGGTTTGAATTTTTTCTGTTGGATTTTGGAAATGATTTGTACTCCAACCTAAATCACCAGTTGGAAATAACAAAGGAAAAACCATAGGATCTACATATTAAGATAATTTATTTAAATAAGTATGAGTTGGCACATTATCTGGAAGATTTTTAGGATGAACACATAAATCAATGTCATTAAAAACTTCAGATTAAGAAACAATAATTGCACCACATTCAGCTGTTAATGGTTTATTGTACCTATTATTTTGTTCACCATTTTTATGCAAGAAAAACATTTTGTACTCTGGTAAATTTTGTGATTTTGTAATGTGATATAGATATTTGTAACTTTTTGATATGGAATTTTTATTCAAAATTTGGGTCAGAATTGGGGTACAAGGCTTAATATTGGATGAATTTTTTAAAGTATTAGGTGTTGAATGACAAACTTGACCTTGTACTTTTAAATTATATACAGCCTTTTTTTTTCATGTGATATATTAGCATTAAATGATGCAAAAGAAAATATATTATTATAGTACATTAATAATTTCCTGAAATCATCGTCATTTAACAAAAATTTTTTTAATGATTCGACGTATTTGCCTAATGGCGGTAAAATAATTTTTTTTTTTACAACAAAACTTTTTCCTCTCTTTCCAAAAAACAGCAGAACAAAATGTACATACAGAACTAATTTCTCCAAAGTAACTAATTTTAGTAGTTTGAGTATCATAATTTGATGCTATATTTTTTCTTTTATTAAAAATCTGATTATCATTACTATTTTCATTTTTACATTTTAAACATTTTTTAACAAAATTTTCAGAATTATTTTTTTTTGTATATTATAAATTTTTTGTTATTACGTTATTTTAAAAATTTTTCTGATCTTTATCTTGCATAGTTTTTGTTGTATCTTTAACTTTAATTTTTTTTTTTAATCTACAGCATTAGAGAACGTCGTAATGAGGAAAATTTTTGTTGTTATCACATGATAACACTAAATTTTTTTCAGTCGAAGAATTTCTATAACTTTTGATAGAATTTCCAGAAATAACCTTGACATTAATATTATGAATATCGACAAAACTCCTAATTTCAATTTCATTACCATAATTTTTGGTTTTACTCATTAAGTTATAATAATTAATACTGTTATAAATAAAATTATAAAAATTATTTTTCACAATGATATCCATAGAAATATTCCAATTCTTGATAACATTTTGAATTAATTCTAATCTTATTTTGATGTAGTAATTTTGATTATCGTATAAAAATAACGAAAAACATTCAAACAAACAATTCCCATCTTCTAAAATTTTTGGATTTTGATAAGTATGAATTTTCAAAAAATCTGTCTTTTTCACTTTATTTATACATATCTATTTTTTTTTTTTTTTTTCGAACTCTTAATTTCTACTATTGATTTATCATTCTTCACATAATTTTTAACTGATCATTTAGTATATTTATTGGATCCTTTAACATCTTTATCTATTTCGCAATTTTTGTAGTCTAAAATACCATAATGACCAGAATCTATACTACCGCTTAATAGTAATATTAAGTTCTTTCCACTCATTAGATTACCAAAAACATGATTATTATTTTGTAGAATAACTTCAACATAAATGTCATAAATATTGACAAAACTTTTTATTACTATTTCAGTACCATAATAACCGTTTTTACTCATGTAATTGTAATAATCTGAACTAATTTTAATTGTTTCATAATAATTATTTCCGAAGATAAAATAATTGAATTCATTCCAATTATCTATAACATTCTGCACTACAAAATGTACGAGAAACATCTGAACAAACAGTTACCATCCCCTATTATATTAACCTAAGCGATGTTCATTGTAATTTTAAATTATTTCAAAAACATTAACATAAATCATAAAAGTATAATATATTTAAAAAAAAAGTATTAGTATCCGGAAAGTTATTGTATTTTCTACAAATAATTTATCATACCAAATGCCAGTTAAATTTAATGTCTTAAAAAATGAATCGAAATGTTAGTTATTCGTTAACAGAGCTAATTATTTTTATTCTTACGTAAACAACTGCTCGTTTTTCCTCAAAACTCTCTTAGGTCTTCCAATTTGCTATTCTGAAAGATAAACAATTTTTAAGTCAGTATATTTATCCAAAGTAATAATTATGATAATGGTTTTGTTACAAAAAACAGCATTATAGGTAAAAAAATGCTTATATATTTAAACATATCACTAATAATGAAATAAACTTCTACGTTTGGTAATATTTCTGTTGCAATCAATAACTCCTCCAACTCCATTTTTTCATCTGCAATAATTTTTATGAAATCCAAACCTTTAATGTTAAGAACAAATGAAATATCTAAAAATTATAAAAAATTTTAAAAATACACTTCAAACTATGATTCAAGATTATTTTTTAATTGTTTAACTCTTACCTTGTTCAATTATATTTCCGATGATCTCAATTTTTACTCCTTTTTCTATTTTAATACTGTCACTATCAATTTTTAATATGTTCATACCTAATTTTTAAAAGCCATCAGTAAGTACTCTGAAATAATCATCATTATTTTTATTTTTTTAATGAAAATACTTTTTAAAAAACCTTTAATTTCTGTAAAAAATTTTTTTTGTTATTTAACTATAAAATGTTTTCAAATATAATTACAATAAAATTATAAAATATTTACCAACTTATAAAAGTAAACCTCAAAAATAGAAAATATAGACATAATGACAACGTCTATAAAAGGTAAAGTTTGGAGGTTGGCGCGAGTAGCGCGCAGGGGGGGCGAAGCCCCACTAGTATATATATATACACATATACTAGTTGGGCTCTGCCCCCCTACTGGCTCGGCTCGTCAACCCCTGGACTATGGTATATAGTTATTTTCTTTGCTACATTTTTATTCAGGAATATATTTGTTGGATGATTTTTCAACTCAATTTAAATTTACATAAAATCGACTGGTAATTTTCGTCGAATCTTACTAATAGCAAAAAACAGTTGCAGATCATCAATAATAGGAAAAACAATAAAATCTATAACACGAGATTACTATATTAAATATTAAAAAATTTACGTTGCGTTGATAAAGATTTTTATCAATGCTATTCGATATAGGTGAAGGGAAAATTGACAAATTTTAAATTTCCCCCGATTGGTTAACGAATGACGTTTGTTCAAAAATTTTTAGTTATACAAATGATACTTTGTTATACAATGTCATTTTAACAATATATAACGGATACACAATTTCTTAAATAATAAAGTTTTGAATGATGTTAAAGGTAATGTTAAAATTTATTGTAGCATCGACTATACAACCTATGAACATGGAGATCAAACTGAAAATGATATACAATTAAATTTTTCTCCAAAAGTTTTGAATAATATAAACAAAGGCCTACCACCACATGAATTACATTTGAAAATCAATTAAGTAGTAATGTTAATTAGAAATTTAAGTATATCTGATGGGTTCTGTAATGGAACAAGATAAAAAATTTCAAAATTATTCATATACAACATCGAAGCAGAAATTATTACAGGTGAAAATGTAGGAAATAAAGTATTTATTTCGTGAATCACTATGAGTACTGAATATTCTTCGTCATTACCTTTTATTCTCTACAGAAAACAATTTCCATTTGTACCAGCCTTTGCTATGATACTAAATGATTTACAAGGACAAAGTATCAATAAAATTGGACTATACCTTGAGAATGAATTCTTTTAGTATGGCCAATTGAGTACCCAGTAAATTCAAGCTGAAAAATACTGTTTGGAGAGAAATATTTGATTAATAACTTTTTCAAGAAAATTATAAGTAGCTTTTTAAAATTTTAACTGCAATTTTTGTGATACGAAACATAAATTATTAGTTAACGAAAGAAAATGTTTTTTTTTTGTGGTTCTTATAGGGAGATTATTATAAAAATATCCGTTATTTCTATTGATGTTTACATTATACTATACACGATTGTTTAATCTTTATATTATACTATACTATGATAATATTGCAACGGCTTCCACAATTATATTGTAATTTTTTTAAAAGCCAACCTGCCATGGTAGTACCTCAAAAGTTGAATGAATTAAGAAAGTATAATTGTAATGTAGCATTATTCTTGATCTCATTTCACTATAAGATGGTGGGAAAATCGATGTATATTGAATAAATAAAATGTATATACTAGTATTTATTACTGACTTCCCGGTCGATCCATCGATCAAGAAGGGCAATTGAGATGAAGCACAAAAAATACAATTGTGCACGGGTGAAACCGTCAATGAAAATAAAAATACTTCTCTCTCAATGTAATAAATATATATTTAGAGAGAAACAGGCTATTCACATTGTCGTTTCGACCCAGGCCTGTCGACCGAGTATGGACTCAACCTAGTCCGGCTCGTTTACCCGCGGCTTTCTCCTCGGGGCTTCTGGCTTGGACGGACGTAGCACTACCGACCGCCGATCAAGGTGTGCTGCTCTCGTCTCTCGTCTACCATCATTAGCCGACGGAGGATCCCCCAGAAGAAGTTCGCTCTCATGTGATCTGGCTAGATGCAGTATTGTTCTGTGATATTTTTGTGTTAAGCAATTGTAACTCGCCCAATAAAGAACCTTTCGAACATAACGTACATAAATAAAGGCAATAAGCCATAGTCAATAACTAGTGCATTATTCAAAATGATACAAATAATAAGCAATCAAAAAACTTCTCTTTTAACGAGCGTATAATAAAACGATACATCTTACGAATATAAGCAATTTTGAGCGGGCTTGGCGAAGCAGCGAACAAAGAATCCAGAGTCTACCAGGTGCCAAACCCAATACGAATTAACGAAATAACGGTAGTTTTTATTAGCTTGATGTGTCCTTGTCGACGTCTAGTAGAGAAGAGAGCTAAGGCGTCACGCTACTCGATCGCATGAACGTGGATGCCGAACCACCAAGGCTCAAGGGAGGAGATAATAACAAAACGCTGGAACAATTACTTGCCAACTATTATCGAAAACGATAATTAGTGTACGGTCTTTTTGTCACAAGGCCGAGGACAGCCCTGCTGGTAAGAAATTACAAATAATATTATTTTATACTAAACATATACGCCCGCCTTGCTGCATCCTAATCGGCAAAAACTCAACTATATCTTTGCATAAAAAACTATCAAAATAATTCAATATCATTTAATCATAGGGCGCTCACTATTTACAGTTAGTATCGGTTTCTTAAAATAAAATTTAATAAATCTATTTATTTCGAAGTGAATTCGACGTTTAATAAAAACAAAATTTTAAAATCTTAATCTTTCGCTCTTAGTCTAGATCGACGCCCCAGACGAAGAAACGTACTCGTAAAAATATCCGACGAAGAATCGTACATGCACTTACTGTACGACGAAGAAACGTACACGCATCTACTTTCCAAAGAAGAAACGTACAGGCAGTTACTATCCGACGAAGAAACGTACACCATTTACTTTCCGACGATGAATATTACACACAGTTTTTGTCCGACGAAGGACCGTACACTCAAACCTAATCACCCAGATTACAGACTTTCTATGCGTTTAAGTTGATAACATTATTACTAATAACATAAGAAATAATACCAGGTGATCCAGAGCGCTGACTTCTCGCGTTTTAATGAATAACATTATTATGAATAACAAAATAACTAATATCACGTGACCCTGAGCGCTGATATTTCTCGCGTTTAAATTAATAACATTATTATCAAAAACATAAGAACAAATAACAGGCGAACCGGAGCGCTGACTTTTCTCGCGTTTCAATTAATATCATTATTATTAATAACATAAGAACTAATATCAGGTGACCCAGAGCGCTGACTTTTTTCGCGTTCTAATTAATATAATTATTATTAATAACATAAGAGCTAATATCAGGTGACCCAGAGCGCTGACTTTTCTCGCGTTTTAATTAATAACATTATTATTATTATTAACATAAGAATTAATACCAGGTGACCCGGATCACCGACATTCCTCGCGTCTTAACTAATAATATTATTCATGAGATTAGCACTACAAACGGTTGATCCTGAGCACTTATTTGCTTGGCTTAAACAGTTATACATGTATTATTTAAATTAGAAGCAACGGAATATGAGTTCCTTTTTACTACTTGTCATCCTGGTTTTATGAACAACGCATTAATGATCTCGAATTTTCTTCGCAGCCAATTATTCTACACTCCTATGTTATTAATATATTAGTTTGTATTAATTTAGCTGTAAAGCTATTATTGTTAAAAAATTAAGAACCTCTTCGTCAGATTGCCTTGGATTCTAAACTTTTCCTGTTTATGTTAAGTACTAACGCATGTACTTTTTTTATTTTAACTGCATGTTGTAATGCATCTTTTTTATCCTGACAACTGGGCACTTTCTTGCATATTATTTCGATTTATTTGTAAAACTATATCTATATATGGATGATTCCGCCGTTACTGACTCAGACGATGTCTCCGGTTTGCATGCGTGTGATGAGGTGAAATGCGTAAATGTAAAGGTCAATATTCATGTAAATTGTGGCGCTCTTTCTGCTTTAATCATAAAAAAAAACCGTTTGAAGTCGTTTTGGTGGTCAAATTTCCGAAAAAGGCGTCAAAAAGTTATTTCCGTCCAGTGTCGCATTTCAGTTTTTTCACCTTTCGACCATCGCTGTGCGACATCGAGCTTTTATGCCTCAACTGTGGGTACACGTCAATAGTTTTGGGGTATTGTCGATCTTTCGCCTCCTGTATTATATAAAAATTTCATCATTAACAGTACGAGACGTCTGCATACGTTTCGGCCCCAAAATATAGTCAAAAAGTACTGCATCGCTCTTTAGGCATTGACGGAAAGCCTGAGTGGGTCGATGCCACTATATAACAAGGGATTTTGAAACTACACTATACAAGTAAGCAATTAGTAGAGCCGTATCCATCCGTGTTCAAAACTCTCATGCTACCGACAGTTAGCAATTTTGAATTGTGAGTGGATAAAAGTTTATGTCCTTTCCGTCCACCTTTATTCTGCGACACGTACAATTTTCGAAGGTACAAAATTTACGTTTTCTCATAGAATAAAATGGCATGAAGAGTCATGGGCGTAAAAAAATCCATATTATGTCTACAAGCTGTACAAGTTTGCAAAGATTGAAACGTTTTTTCCGTCCATATCTTTTCCTTCCACCCAAAAACTCAAAGTGTCTCTCATTTTGCTTCAGTACATCGGAACTTGTCTAAAAATGTTTTCCAGCACTTTTAGGCTAAAATAGGAGAGATGTGTCTCAGCGTTTGGACCAATAATCTTTTTTTTCTTTAAATACATTGGTAATCGTAGGTTATATTTTCAACGTTAATAGCGAAGTGGTAGTCTATTTTAGATGGCTCTAACTAGGCTTAAATAAAAGTTGGAATCAAGCCCAACCGATTAAAAACAGTTCTGTAACATTCTATGAACAGAAAAAGTTTAGAATGCAAGGCAATCTGATGAAGAGGTCTTTAATTTTGTAACAATAATAGCTTCATAGCTAAATTAATATAAACTAATACAGTAATAACGTAGGAGTGTAGAATAATTAGCTGCGAAGAAAATTCGAGATAATTAATGCGTTGTTTACAAAACCTGGATGAAAAGTACTAAGCAGGAATCATATGATTCCGTTGCTTATGATTTAAATGATACATGTATAATTATTTAGGCCAAGCAAATAAGTGCTCAGGATTAACCGTTTGTAGAGCTAATCTCATAAATAATATTATGTATTAAGACCCGAGGAATGTCAGCGCTCTGGATCACCTGATATTAGTTATTATGTTATTAATAATAATGTTGTTAATTAAAACGCGAGAAAAGTTAGCACTCCGGTTCACCTATTATTTGTTCTTATCTTATTAATAATAATGTTATTAATTAAAGCGCAAGAAAAGTCAGCGCTCTGGGTTAACCGGTAATAGTTCTCATGTTATTCATAATAATATTATTAATTTAAACGCCAGAAAAGTCAGCGCTCTGGGTCACATGATATTAGTTCGTTTGTTATTCATAATAATGTTATTAATTAAAACGCAAGAAAAGTCAGCTCTCTGGGTCACCTGGTACTAGTTCTTATGTTATTAGTTATAATGTTAATAACTTAAACGCATAGAAAGTCTGTAGTCTGGGTGATGAGGTTTGAGTCTACGGTCCTTCGTTGGACAGTAACTGTGCGTAATATTCTTCGTCGGACAGTAAATGGTGTACGTTTCTTCGTCGGAAAGTAGATGCATGTACGATTCTTCGTCGGGTAGTAATTGCCTGTACGTTCCTTCGTCGAAAAGTAGATGCGTGTAGGTTTATTCGTCGGATAGTAACTGCCTGTACGTTTCTTCGTCGGATAGTAAGTGCATATACGTTTCTTCATCAGATATTGTGGTGAGGACTCATCTTCATAGGAGTCTCTGGTGTACGTTTCTTCGTAGGAGGCATCAAGATAGTATAAAATTAATTAGTACATAATTTTCAAGATCTTTAAATTTTAATTCGACTATATGATATGAGTTCAATTTACTATTAGTTCATGCTTTCCAACTCAATAGGAATATAACTTAATATCTTTGAATCTACCTCAAACTATAAGCTTTAACTAGATCTCGCACATCTGTTTGCAATAGAATACAATTTTAATTACCGAAGAAATACAAGTTTTATTCTACAAATTAAAAATATGCAAAAATTTAGCACAGTGATAAAAACGAAGTGATTAAAGCGAGTGTGAGTATCTGCTCTTTTATTTAATGCCTGTATTGTACAATTATTATGAAAACGTTAATCGGCTATCGGGGTTATACTTATAAAGATACCAATTTTGGATCAGACATCATGAGACTTTAAGAACATTAAAAGTATTAAACTTAGAGGTACAAGTAGAAATCGTGCTGTTACTTTGTATACCAATACCACAATCTTTTTTACATGAGTGCCAATTTAATTAAGAAATTTGGGAATTAGAAAACTCTACTATTTACTGTGATTATTCATCACAAAAACACATGAGTAACTATTTTTGTAAAGACGTAATCAGAGACATTCGATCATTAAAAAACATCCTAATCAACCAAACGTTTATCAGTAAAAATATAGAGCCCTATTAAGAGAAAAAATGTTTTATCGCATCATAAAAATTTAGAAAAACATCCCTGAAACATTCGATGATGTCACTCGACTGTTTGCATTATGATCTCTCAGTTCTTTTATTTTATTTTATGTATGAAGTAAGTACGAAGAATTATCGACAAACGTGGCTATATTACGATCATAATCTAAGACCAACTATCTTTAACATGAAAGTAAATTTAAAATTATTCTAGTCAAAGATACAAAGGTTTCATTGTATTGAAAATAATATGTATATTCTATTTTTTTTTTTATAACAGTATGACATTACTCACCAGCTATTTTTCGATTATTTAATTAAACTATTACTTTTTATTCGATAACTTTAAAAACTAGCAAGTGTCTTTTTATATAAACTTTGACAAAAACGTTTTATTTCTAATTGAAGTTAAGAAAAAATGTGTAGGTTAGGATTTAATTATGGCGACTGACTATGATTTCATTTTTCATCCTATTGTCTTAGCTTCAAAAACAAAAAAGGTTTGTTAAGTAATGTTATTTTTAAGGATTCTTATGGAAATTTAGAAGACGAAGATATGAATGTAGTAGTTTTCGTACCTAGGGCGCAAAGTACAAAATGTACGCCCGAAGGTCAGGGGTTTTTGTATGTTTGTGCTCGAGGTGCGAGCAGTGTTTTTGTTGCCGAGGGCACAAAGGACTTTACCGCCCTAAGGCGCAAAGTGATTTTGTGGGCCCAAAGTGTGCCCATGGGCGCAAAACGCCAGTTGCACTTTGCGCCCCAGGTAAGAAAAGAAATAGAAAACCGCCATTTTGATTTTTCCTACGTATAACATTATCTTAGTCGCCACATACATTATCGCACTGTGAAAATCATTAACTTTCATTTAGATACCCATATCGCAGGGATTTTTTTAAAAAACACGATCCGCCATATTAGGTTTATGTATAAAGACCGCCATTTTGGATCAGACAGCTTGCATTTTAAAGTAAATTCAGAACATCTGCTATTTAAAGATGAAAGCAATTTATAGAATTGTTAATTTTATGCGAAATTTGGCTAAAAAAAAATTCTATTTTGGAATTTATCGTTTGACTATCAGCATACAATGATAAATCTCTTAGAATATTGAAATACCTATTTTTCTAAAGATTTGAGAGGTGAAAAAAAATTTTCTTTAAAAAAATTGGAATCAACATAATATTTCGAGGTTAGGTTTTTATTTCCAGACTAAATATTAATTTTCCTGTACAGCCAGTCATCGTAACTTCAAGGTCCGAAAAGTTGAATCAAAAAACTTTTACCGAAGGAATTGTATGTAAGTAAAGAAGCATTGTGCCGCACCACACTTCACCACTTGTTACGGTCTGTTTTTTTCACATTATCTCTTATAACTCGAAAAAAAGATCCATTACCTTGGGACCCCGAAGTGCCAATCTGTTAAGGAGTTCACAAGCTTCAATTCCATGTATAGCTTTTTAGGGAAAAACGCTTAAACTGCTAGTCTTTAACAATGTCAGAAAAAATTCATTCAACAGGAAATAACACAGAGAGCATCGTAATCTCATGTTTTTCGTTAAAAATAAGCAGTTTAAGCGTTTTCTCTGTAACAAGCTGTATATAAAATTGATGTTTGTGAACTCTTGAACAGATTGGCACTTCAGGGTCCCAAGGTAATGGACCCTTTTTTCGAGTTATAAGCGACAACGTGAAAAAAGCTGACCATAGCGCGTGGTGCAGTGTAGCGCGGCACATTGCTTATTTACTAAATTGCTTCTCAGATTTTTTTTTTTTTAAATATTTTGATCTGAAATTTTGTACACACATTCTTAAAAGGTAGGTGCATAATGTTGTATTAAAAAATTTCCGGTCTTTGTTAATTTACACCACACTTTTATTAATCAAAGTTTGGGTTTTAAGGTTATAATTTTTTCATGGAAGTCATCAAACTTTTAAATTTTTGACAAATAATATAGAAAATATTATAATATAATTGTAGTGGACGATTTTTCGGAATCGATTATTATTAAAAAAATAGTGATTGTATAGTTTTTTAAAAATATAAATATTAAAAGACAGAGTGTACATGATAAAAAAGTTATGGTGTTCTGTTGTGTTTAATAATTTGACGCATACTAGGTGTAAAGTAAATATAAGAGATACAACATAAAATAAAAAATAACTGCTGCCCTTGCATGTTATACTCACTTTTCTGATAACATTACTTTTATCGTACCATACTAGACAATAACAAACTAAGATAAATCGATGGTATTTCATTTTTTTTTTTTTTTTTTTTTCTGTCAACTTAACCTTATAATAACAAGTATATCTTTGAGTAAAATGGATAAAAGAAGGCAATATAGTAAGTGAGAGCAATGAAGAGAAAGAAAGAGATGTGTACATATAACGACGAATCTGTGGGAAAGAGCGGAAACAGTAAATAGAAAGGGTAGATCAGCAATATGTGTATCTGTATTAATGTATGTATGAACATCAGCGCTCTCAGAAGTGACAGAATGACTAATTGTGAGTGTCATAGTACCAGCGCTCAATATCAAGGCACCGGTACTATGACTAGATATAAGCGCTGATGCATGTAAACAACTACAACCATTAGCGTCAGGTCTCAGAATTATTATTATGAGAGACTTTGCTTTTGAAATCACAAGAAAATTTGTATAAACGTACCCATGGCAATACACGCCAACAACTGTCCATACGCTTTTAATGCATGGTTCTGTAATCTTGTCTTACGCTCTTCTATCAATAGGATAAATGTCAGAAGATGCTTAGGAGTCAGGCAAAAAATTTTTTTAACTGTTCATCTACTGGGCCTACAGCTATTTCTCAACTTTTTGATTTTTTGTTTTTTATGAGACATGATGTCTTACTTGTTATACTTGATTATGATTCTTAACATATCCTTGCATTGCAGTAAAAATCCTTTTGTTCTTAAATATTATAAGTTCATAGATATTTCAATACAATACGAAAATTTCCTTAACCATTCATCTATTGGGAGCTTCACCCTATTGGCCACGAAATGCAATTGTATGGCACTTGAACTTTAATTGGAAGTATGCTGCACATGAAATCAAATTGGAATTTTTTAACTCTACCTTTTTTGTTAGGATCTTATTGTACACATTTTTATATTGATATCTTTTTGCACGTAGTTTTAATTTGAATTTATTTTGCCGGTGATTCTGAGTTAGAATTATATTCTATTGCCTTCCCAAGTAGTACTCTATAAGTGTATTACCGAGAGCCTTATTTTCATAAGTTGATACTCCGAGGTATTATCAAGCAAGAATGTATTGTAACTGATGAGAATTAAAAGAAAACTTTTTGTTTGTGATATCGAGTTAGTTTATTTAACTCGCTCTCGCTGTGGGAGGTACTACACTGATTGTGGTAGGTAAAATTTTGTATGAAAGTTTTTTGAACGTGACTTCGGTGTTTTTTTTACACTATGCCACAAAAATTTCTAAAATTTACCCATTATATTGATATAATATGCCAAATTTATTTGCAACAAAAACATACCGAGGTTATCCATATCATATTTGTAAAATAAGAACCATGACCAGTGTAAGTATAACTTGGGAAGTAAGCGTCGTCCCTCCAAAAATCAAATTTATATTAATACTTTTTTTTCCAACAAATCTGTGGGTTTAAAAAAACAGTGTTGATAACTTGAATCATAAAATAATTTCACGGAAAAAGCATAATATTATAATTGTTTCTTACAGATACTCTAAGTGCGTATGTTCCTCTAAATTTGGCAGCAGCTTTTGGATTAGGAGGCCATTTTCACGTGGCGGGAGCTTGGGGAAATACACATAATGTCAGCCCAGCGTAGCTAGTTTTACAGCATCAGAATTCAAGATAAATTTGCACATGAGCTTTTTTTCTAGGAAATTTCTCGTGACACTTGACTCTTCTACTCAAGAGTGGCTATAACAAGTATACTTATACAAAAAATATCCACCTACAAGAATTTTTTCAATGCGTATCCCTACGGATCTCCTCATTTGATACGACTTCAAACGCTGAAGCCACCTTAATAGTACAGCCCGCAAATTAGTGCTACCTTAATTTATGAAGGTTGAAAATGCTAATTTACCATTTCTGTATTAATCTTGAATATTTCGTTAATAGCTTTATAAAAGTATCGTTAAACTGTAATTTTTAAAGTGCCGAGGAGTTAAAAGCTTCAAATGTATTACTCGATCATTGCTTGATCTTGTAACACTAGATTTCTAGCCTAAAGTGAACCGTTTCGACGTAGCGTAAAAATACCTAAAAAAAAACCTTTTCTCGTCCATATTTCGGATCTCCTGTGAGTTTCCCAGGGAGTTTCGCTGTGCTACCAGTAGATTGCTCGGAATAACAAGCTACTGCTGAACAGAAGAGTAAAGCATAAAAGGTGCTATACCTACTACTAAGAATAATTCTTGATGCAAGCAGGTAAATTTCAACGGTACTGAGCGCCATTTATTCGGTCGAATTACACTCTTGGTCATACGGCCTTCTCTACACCCGCATGTATATATATCCTATATTTTATAGTTGTAAGATCCGGATTCAGTCACCAGCGCCCCCTCGCCACCCTCAATATTTTTGAGC
>JAPYYV010013672.1:0-29967 GCA_030522625.1 Copidosoma aretas
GTATTTCTACAGGTTAGCCTATACGTTTTCCTTGCGCCAGTGATGCCAATAACCTGAGTTTGCGAGCAAATTTGTAACCTACGACGTGGGTTGGCATCTTTGCACGAGGGAGCCTCCTTAACTTAAACTTACGTCATTGAAAAATATAAAACAACAGTTCCTGAATCTACTGTTTTTTTCATATTATTTACCTAATAAAGTTAAATTTTGATAGTAAAAACGTACTATTTTACTAATTTTATTCTTTTTTACTTGTCTGTCAAATTATTATCCATATGTATATATATATATATATATATATAATATGTATATATATATGTGTATATATATATATATATATATATATATATATACACTAACTAATACTAAATTTTCCTGATGTTTTTATCATAATTTTATAATATGGACAAATATTAAGGAATATACGGACAACGCTCAACTTCGCAATTCATAATACGTACATGTTAGTCTTGTCACGTTTTTAATCAGTAATAATTATCAGTAATTCAATTTTAAGCTAAAATTCTGCCATTCATTCTTTGAAAATTTTTATTTCTGTTGAATCCAAAAACTATGATATGATATTATTTAATTAAATATTGATGGATGAACCTAGACTTTCACAATTTGTGGTCAAAATAGTGACATGTACCTTGGAGGCACGCAAAGTTACACAGTACGGCTCCTGGGCCCTGGGGCCTATAACTTCATTTACGTAAAGTAGCAGTAATACCCACATTTACCCCCATGCTTTCTATCAGTCTAGGAACTCTAGGGTATTAGGGCCGCGATCACATGCGGACTATGCGGAGGCTATGGATGGAAGTATGGAATCCGAGAAGAGTAGAGAGAGAGTAGCCAGACAGGTATTTTCCGTGCACCTCTCACATTCATGGCCTCGAACGAACCTATGACATAGAAATATTATACAATCAACAAAACGAATTGTATAATATCTATGTGAACTATTAGCGGCAGACAGTATAGCGGGAGTGTCAAACGTCATTTCGAATGTATTTTGTGAATCAATGTGATTTTTATTTTTATTTCATAACATGAGAAACAGAAATAACTGCTTTGTATTTTACAATTGACTGAAGACTCAGACCGGAAACGTTTCTATTTTTTTCTTACAAAACTATGTATAAAGTAAAATAACTTCAAATAAGCAAAATATGATATTTCCTCAGATTTTGCAAGTTTGCATTCTGTATCAAATCAAGAGCTACAAAATAACAATTTATCATAGATTTTTTCAGGGCCTTTGAGCGTTCAGGGTGTTGTCAAATCCAAAGCTTCACTCATTGTACACACAAAAAGTTGTCAGATTACATAAATAATAACATTTCCAAGTTTTACAAGTTTTAGTTCAAATATCATCACAAACTTATAGCTTACAAAATGATGAAAAACAACTCAATTAAATAAATACAAGTGGCTGCACCCTGTAAAAATTAAATATCAACTAATTAACTTTGATAAAAATTTAATACCTAAAAGTGTGCAACATCAACAAACCTTATCACGTTGGCTATAGCAGCGTCAACTGTTGCTGCTGAGAAACCTTTCTTCACCAGTGCCTGATAGACAAGGTTGAACAGAGTACTCCAGTATGGATGTGGTGTGATAGCCATCAGCGTGACATTATGCTCCACCTGAGTCTTGAGCCGATCACAGTAAACCTGGAGATAGAGCTTGTATCTGACATTGATGATGTAGAAGTTACTGAGTTGAAGCTCAATTGTGCCCTCAACCTGCTCATGAACATTTTCCGATGGTCGACGCTTGCCAAACATTTCTTCGTAGTGAATATACGAATCGACGATTATGTCTTTTCTCAAACCATTTGCGTAGGATCTGGGCTGCAAGTTGGAATATCCGGACAGTACCTTTTGATGGATGGAGGATGCGAGCAGGCATTGCAACTCGAACCAGTTTCTGTACTTGTATAGCAGATGAGTCGCAATAATGACTGACGATCTCTGGCTGATCTCCGGCAAAAAATCGGAGAAAAACGGATTGTCGATCGCAAATTCGCCGGTCAACTCGTATAGCACGACTGTATTATCTCTTACATTGTTTATAAACATCATCGTTCACGGTTGCAAAAGTTAATCGATTTGTTTATAACCACTTCAACTAAAACATCGACTTTGTGGATGACACGGATTGGCTGCAGCTGCTGATGAAATGCGCTTTTTCGTGTAAGTAGCTGGAAAATTTTTTTTCTTTGGATAAAAGATAAGTTAATTAACTGTCCAGTGTAAGTACCAACACTTAGTATATCTGTAATACTGTAATACGTTACGAAAAAGGATGGTGCTATTGGTGCTATGCTAGATCTCAAGACTGTTTTCTGTTTTAATGAATCAATGTTCCACGTTTTTTGTTTTGTTCATTTACACACAAAATGACAGGTCCCCCAACAATCCCAACATGAATCTTGTTTTGGACATAGGGATGGGCGATTCCTTAAAAAAGAATCGAGTCTAAAGAATCGAGTCGTTAAAAGTATCGATTCCGAAGAATCGATTTTTTTGTAAAAGGAATCGAAGAATCGAATCGGAATCGTGCATCGTATCGGAAATAATAGATAACGTCACTTGACCTACATGTATAGTCTTACATTATGCTCATGCATAGGAAAGTTTTCTAGTCAGTCTTACAATTTAAGAACAAACGGAACATAAGGGAATTGATTTTGGTAACGTTGCAAAATGGAATTTCGGGAATCACCCTTACACCCTTTTAAACATAAAATAGGTAATATTGGTAAGAACACTAAGTTTTCTAAGAGCAAAAATACCAACTATGTATCCATTAGAGTCATTCTACAATTTTTTTGCGTGGCACGCTTCGTTGGTTATTACACTCTTTCCCCATTGCGGCCATATTTGTCCCATTCAGGGGCCCGATCGAGCACTTCGATAAACGCGATCTGATCATCTGATTCGAGTTTGACCGTCATATGTGTCCTGAAAAACTTAAAATGAAACATGAAAGATACTTTTTAGATTTCCATCATACACAAAGTATGTTATAGGACGGTCAAACTCGAATATGGCAACTGCGCATATCGAAGTGCTCGATCGGGCCCCTGCTTCTGTCGTAAAATAGCAAATTTTGTGAAGACACGTGAGTGAATCATTACCTACACATAAAACATTGAGACAACTGACATCATATAGATGGGAAATAGATGACAAATTCCTTATCTATATGATGTCAGTTGTCTCAATGTTTTGTGGGTAGCTAGATATGCGTAAACTTCGAGAAAACCGTATTTTTTACCTAATGAAATAAAATTTGTTGCGTATCTAGTTGCGTGAATTTAATTTTTTTTCGAAATCAATCCGATTCTTTGTCAAAAAGGAGTCGGGGAGGTCGTCGGCGCGCCCTGACACTTGGTCGGCGGGTTCCCGCTGGCAGCGTGCAGTCTTGCCAATCCCCGTCGTGGGAGTCAGCAGCTCATCGACCGGGCCGATGGATCACCGGCGAGTCTCTTCCGGGGGGGGCCAACACCTGGGCCAGTTCATCCAGAGAAGTCGCTATCGGCCCTGCAACTATCGGCGCGGCTGGGCTGAAGATCTATGAGTGAATTCTCTTCTGGGCTGAAGATCTATGAGTGAATTCTCTTCTCATAAGTCTGATGCCTGACCAGGATGAGTTTTTCTCTCTTTCCCGTCGGGCCTTGAGGCTACTTTAACACCTCAATATTCCGAGTTTTACCTTGATGCGTATAGTACCGATCAAGTTCCTCCCTTGGTCTCATGATCGGTCATCGAACTTCGCCGTTATTTCTCATCTTTCCACTGTTTCTTCCATCTCTTCTTTCCTGTTTCAACACCTATATCAGAGTAAATAGTTCATCGGACTGGTTCTCTCTTGGGGAGGATGGTTTTGGTCGGTAGGCGCCCGTGATGATTAGCATCACGTAGTGGTATTACACTATAAGCCAGGGTGAATCCGACACTATCTCTACGGTAGCCATGTGTGCACGTAGAGTCGTCTTTAGAATAACGTAGAGGCGTCTGTAGAAGATCTCCTCCTTCCCGCTATAAAAAAAAAAAAAAAAAAAAATAATAATAATAATAAATCCTGCCTTGTTCAAAACTCTCTTGTCTGTACTTAGAAAGACGTGCACAAAAGAAATCAAAATTGTGGCTACGACTGCTACGAGCTGTAATAGCTTTTCAAATTTCAAAATTTCCTTAAGTAGCGAAGTAGTATAATATTTTAGAGCTTTAAACTTGACTTTCAATCAAGAGTTATAGCGATTTTAAGAAAAATGACTAATTTCTGGTAAATATCCACGAAATCTCATTTTTAGCGATTTCTGATGATCTTCTTTAAATAGCTGTAATTTTTTAATTGCACGCGACAAATAATTTTTTTTAACAAAGTGGCCAACTCTGAGCGATTCGTATTTGGCCGTTTCGTATTCCAGAGCAAGCGAGGACATCGCCCAATTTTTTTCAACTTACAGTTCGGGTCTGGTTAGTTGCAGTGTTGTCGTGGATATAGATAGTTCTGCTGGCTAAAATAATCGGTATTTACCGTAACGCACCTAATATTGGAGGGAGATGCAATTATCGACAAGGTAACTATTTCAAAAACATCCCGTTTTTCGGGAGATGACCCATATTTTACCAAAAAACTTTGTAGGGGAATCGCTTTGGATATTTGCTGTGAATGGTATTTGATGTAAAATTACTACGAAATAATAATTTTTCAATCAATTTTTTTTTAAAACCATTTTTGAAGCTATTCTGAGCAAGTTTGGGCGGAATCAGCCATATGTGATATGATAATCGATTAAAAATTAGAAAAATACCAATCAAATTGTGCATTTTTGATAAGTTTTCTGATAATTACTCAAAAAATATTTGACGCATAATCTCATGTATCAAAATGTTTATAATTAATATATATATATATAAAATAAAAATTTTATGAATACTTTTTATCAACAAAAAAAAATTATCGAACTAATTTTCTCCTCGTTTTTCAATCACAGAATCAAGATCAACAACACATGATAAAACCAAAGACTCAAACAACACAATTCCACGCCAGATAACGAAATCGTGGACAAGGTTCAAATGACAACGACAAAAACATGACGGTGAACGTCTACTGGTGCCCAAATTTCAACGAAACAAAAAATGAAACATAATAAAGTTTTTATGTAAAGAGTACATTTTATGATTATGCCAAAAATTTCGTTTACATTTGAAAACATGAGCTAAAGATGATTCATGTTTTGTTTACTTCATACGAATACATTTTTTACATTCTACGTAGCGTATTCTGATGAAAATAAAGTAAAATATCAGCTTCTGGTAGGTAGTATACTTTGAAATAAGCAGAACGCTTAACGACTGCCTAATTTTCCATGCCTATTATGAACTAAATCGCTTTTGTCGTAGACTAAAAATACAAAAATTATCTCTACTATCACTTTAGAAAATGCTTACTTCATTATACATAAACGTTCAACTGTACACATCGCGTGTATATTTTCTTTCATCCTATAATTTAAACAATCGAGAGCTGAAATTACATATTATGTACTTTGAAAATTCAAAGAAGATGCTTTTCGGACACTACAACGATTATTGCCAATGAGTAAATAAGGTAAGCAGTGTTTTAATATATTAATTTTTCTACATTTTTTCCCTGATTTCTGGTACGAAAGGGCCAGATTGTCTTGCGAGTAGATAAAACGCATTTGCTGCTCATAGACAAATGTTCATTACCGTCTTGTGCGAACTTGCCAATTGTATACGCCGAAGACGTCAAAACACTTCAGTAATACGCAGTAAATGCGATTTTTACTTGGAAGGTTATGTTGCACTTTAACATTATATTATTATTGCGGAAGAAAGGGGAAAATTTCTATACGCGATTCCATGGTCAAAAGAATGTGATCATCTTACGGGAATTCGCTAGCCTCGCCTTTACCTCCATTACCAAGTAGTTTATTTAGAAAGAACTTCCTTCTTTCAACATCCACATGAGATCTGGCTAATAGATAATCAAAACGTTTAGCAGCTTTAAAATCATCTCTATTTATAAATAATGTCCATCCACTTACGCGCCATTGTGAAACATTCTCATGTAACACAAATAATATGACATATTCTCTTGGAAACACTTAAAATAAATTTGACGCATTTCATTACACGCACACCAACATTTTTGTAGAACAATCAACTGTACACTTCTTTTCTTTCAACAAAAAAAAATGTATATTAAACTGATTACTATAATTTTTAAATCGTAGCATCAACACATCAACACCTTAAAAAGCCGTCAACAACACTCTATATAATAGAATTTTAGCTAATCTACTATATTTGAAGAATATGTTCGGAGGTCAAAGCCAAGGTTCGAACGACAACAGCGAAAATATTAAAGTCAACATCTACTGGTGCCCAAAATTGACTTGCAATACTCATTTCACTCAACAAAAAATGCTTCTGAACCACATACATACCATGCATCAGTGGCTCTGTGAACTGTGTTTCGATACTTATGATTTTTCTTGTCTGCTTATAAATCATTTGGAAGAAAGTCACCCCAACGATTATCGCAAGGAATATCTTGTGGAATGCTTGCGATCTCAGCTTATACCTCCACCTTATCTTTGTGAAACGCAGTATAGAACTGACAGGATTCAATAAATACACAGTTAATTTACAAGTTGATGCGAAGTTTTTATAGAAGAGAAAATGTGAAACGGTTTTTAATAAATATTTATGTGTTCAAAGATTTTGAAACAGTATTGTAGATCTCTTATATTACTATACACCTTGTATTGTAGTCGATTATAATATTTCAACCTTAATTACATATGAATATTTTTAAATTAAAACCAAAGTTACGAATCAATAACCAATAATTGAGTAGTTAAGAACGTTGTATCTCAGAAATTTATTTCATGAGCGTTTAAACTTTTAGTAGATTTTTTTTCAAACATTTTGCGTGTCGTATCTTAAAACTGTATTTCAAAATATTATTCTAAAATCGTATTCTAAAAATACATTTAAACAAAATAGCGATTATCGACCAAAACTATATACTTACCCTGTTACTGAGCTCGGACGAAAACTACTTAAAAGGTGCTCTTCCGATGATGAACTTGGACAAACACAATAATAGGAGACTGACATAATTTTTCTTTTTTTTTTTTCTAATGAATTGCTGTACGAATGCATTTTTTGATAAAAGCAAATAATAACTTTACGTTAAAAATCAATGGTAGATTTTATATTTTTTGTGTACATAGGTCGCCTGCGTGCTTCGCATGCCAATCCCCATTAAATCAAATATATTTATTTTCATGATTTTTGAAAGAAATATCAAATTTAAATTATTCATCAACATACAAATTTAAATTACTTTTTATTACTTTTCCAAAATCTCATTTTTAAATTTACCCTCTCTTGGCCAATCACGTAACGAATAATAAAGCTTGACAATCGATCCTTTATCTTAATATCTTAAAATATCGTGAACAATAGTTCAGGTTAATGACATGCGTTGCCAAGTCCAACCACATAATTTTGGCTCTATTTAAGAAAATAAAATAACCTTTGATTTAGTGTAATACAAAGCTGAGAAGGTAGTTTGAAGGATTTTACATTAAAAAAGTAGGTGTTCATTGGTGATAACAATTTTTTCATTTCATCGCGGACTCGGTCACCGGAATGGGAATAATTCCGTAAGTAAGGCAGTCTTGAGTGCAGCAGAAAACCAAAAAACAGAATTTTCAAAATTCTATTTTGTTTCGTAATAGAAAATATTTGAAACACAAGTTTAGCATTTTTAGGCTGAATTTTAAAGTCTACTACTACCATATACATGTATGTGTTCATCGTAAAAAAAAGTTTCAGGGTGACCTGTGTTCCCAAGTTCGAACATGTAATTTGAAAACCAATAAGGAAAATAAAAATAAGCTTTAATTTACCTCGATGTAAAGCTACAAAGACATTTTGGATTTGCGTGAGTACGCGGGCTAAAATATCAGCGCATATTCGGTAGTTGACATATTTTTTTTTATTAGGCTGTCAAATTATCAGCAAGCACCAGTATGTAAGTATACTGAACCGTTAAATTTTTTTGATTTTTTACAAATTAATTTTCATCATAATTTTATCGTTGATTTAAGATATTCAATTTCGAAAAGTATGAACTGTACTAAAATTTCATAAACAATAACGTATTTTGTTTTGAATAACATTATATTATGTACGTATGTTCGTATATTAGTATATATTTGTGTAAGAATGTAATAAGTCTTTTCGCAAGATTAAAAATAGTAGTTTTCGTATGAGATTGGAAATGCTTTAATCAGCGAACCGAGAGGTTTTTAACGAGGTTCGTAAAGAAGCCTTTACGATTAAGTTACGAATACTATTTTTCCTACCATGGGTGTACCAGGGTTCAACAAAGGCCTGAGGTAGGAAAAGATCATTTTTGAGAAAGAGTTGAATTTTTACTTTTTCAGGTTTGTTCTAGAAAATTTTATGTTGCAAAATCTGAAAGATCATAAAATCTATTATACAGTAGGGTGATTCTCCCGTAACTTGCTCAGATCGTGTCCGGGGCTCGTGCACTCGTATACAAATGAATTTGGATACTATAAAAGTGGTTTTATATGTTAAAAGTTGTTATAGCTTTCTTTGACATATGGTCTCGGATCGATTTATTGCCTCCTTTACAAAAAAAAATTGCGAAAATAGGGTCGAAATGTCAGTTCCAGAGACTGTCCCCATCCCAAATTTGCCCATAAAAGCTCTTACCAATTAAAAATAAAGGTTTTGTGCCAGACTCGCGCATACAGGTTATGAATTACGGTAAATACGGATTACATTTGTACTGCAGTTGAATTGATTATCAACAGATAAGTGTAAGTAATCAGTGCATACATTTTGTCTCGGGATTTGCCCAAAAAACGTTGCACGAGAACAATTAATAGATATATCTGAGCGTTTGGTTTTTCGTTTTTTGTGACGTACACAAACTTCGGTCAGTTCCCTAGACACTTTGTGCCACCACTGGGTACACGTAAACAGGTACGCAAACTGCATTTTCCTATTGTATCTGACTGCAACATATGAATTATTAGTGAAAAAGCCCGCATGTTGTATCTATGGGTTGTAAGAGCACTCCGAAGCTCGAAATGTCAGTTCACTGGCGTCAGTTCCGTAATCATCTACAGTCAAAATGATTTTTTTCGAGTTTCAAGCAGTGTATTACCACGAAACTTTTATTAAGGCATTGGTGGGCAAAATTATGAGACACGGGTGTCGGCGTTTCGACCAATGGGCCTTTTTTCGAGAGATGTATCGATCGATATCGATCATGTAGTAAGCACGCGTAGCCAAGTAGCAAATTACGTTAAAAGGCTCTGAATGGGCTTAAATCAAAGCTGAAGTGAGCCCCTATCGATTAAAAAAAGATGCGTCCTATTTAGTGCTGCCGATCAAAAGTAATAGTGATTTAAAGAAAAATAACGATTTTCTCCGAAATTTACATAAAATCTCCTATTTGTTGATTTTCATGGCTCATCTTTGAACCGCTGTAACTTTCGACCCTGTAACCGGAGGCACTAAATCAAATGTAATTTTTTTCAATCGATAGGATTGAATCTCAGCTCTCGTTTGGGCTTGGTCAGGACACATGAAGTTCAAAAGCGGCTTAGTTACACGCATTACCGACACCGACGAACATGTTTTTTCGAAAATTTGCAAAAATTGACTGACTGAAAATGTTGTATATCCTTTGAAAAAAAAACTTTGTAGTGAAATCGTTGTGGTTACTTGTTTAGGGTAGGATTTAGAGTAATTATAATGGAAAAAAAATTTGTTTTCGTCAATCTTTTTTTTTTAAGCAAATTTTTCAGTCGATCTGAGCAAGTTACGGAAGAATCTGCACCTAGTTGTGTATTTTGATAGGAATGAAAAATAATATTTGTGAGTGTGTGTGAGTGTGTCAATAGAGTCATTGTTAATAGTCTTAGTGATAGAAGTGGATATTATTTTTATTACTATTATAATTAGAATTTGAAAAATAAATTAATAGCATATAGTTACGATCAATATAATACATAAGCTTTATTCATAAGAGAAAATTGAAGATGATAACTAAGTACATCTAAACTTGATGTACGAGTTAAGAAAAAAAAATGATTAAGAAATGTGTATGAAAAGCTTTGTACCAATAGATTGGCAGCGGTTTTTCTAAAAAGTATGCGATCGGTTTGTACGATTTTCATGCCCACAGTCACGTTGAGAAAGTTCTATAAATCATCAATTTTTAAATCGACCACTTTAATCATCGTTTTGCGTAAGGAAGCCATCCCCAAGATTAAACTTTCCAAAATCCAACAAAAAAAAAATGATAATTTGCCGTTCCAAAGTACTGCAGTGTCCCTTTGGGCACGAGTATAAAAAAATGACTACTACCTGTCGTTGACAAACTTCATTCAATTTTATTAAACAACGCGTTATCCATATACGTTCATAATTACAATTATTATCACACAAATTATAAGGTAATGCATGTATATATATACGTGCCACAAGAAGATACTCTTTGTTTTTCATAAAGAACAGACAAAAAAAAAAAGCACCTCTCCGCATGTAACAAATGTCAATGGTCCTGCACGTATGATTCTCTTCCATCAACGCACTCTGCAGCACACGTCCAGAGATCCGATGTACAAGTAGCACCAGGATTATTTTTCCGTGAGGCAGACGAGCGGATTGCGCCTGGAACAATCAAAGGAACAGCCTCGTCAACAATTAACGAGAAGACAAAAACAAAAACAAACAAGACACAGACCAAGTAACTCTCTGGCTCGTTTGAACAAAAAAAACTCACCTGATCTCCCCGCAAATGGCCTTGTCGACGACCACGACGTAGGGCAGCCTGTTGGGCCCGGGACTGGCGGCGTCGGCGATCTTGATCAGGTCCCACCAGGAGTAATGCGGCTCGGGCGCCTCGGCGCAATCGACCAGATCGCTACGCGTGCGATCGAGGCTGCAGTATATGGCCAAATTGTACTTGACGACGACGCTGATGCCCCGACCGACGGCCAGCTCCTGACTGCCGTGCACCTCGTGGCGCACGTTGCGGTTCTTGGGCGTCTTGGCCATCGCCTTGTAGACCGGACAATTGTGCACGTAGGCGTTGTCGCCGATCGACTGGCCCAGAGACGAGTTGAAGCTTATGACGCCGCTGCTGCTCGATATCGCGCGATGGAGGCACGAGGCGACGTAGGGCCGGAGCCGGTCCCAGTCGCTGATCTGGGGCTGGGAGAGCAGGTGGCAGGCCATTATCACGGCGCTGCGGCGGCTTATCTCCGGCAGATCGTCGGCGTAGAAGGGCCGGATGATGGAGTAGCTGCCCCTGAGCTCGAAGTACACGAGATCGTCGCCGCTGGCGCTGCTCACGCCGCTGCCGTAGCCGCCGCCGCCGGCCATGCCGCGGATCGTTGTGTTCATGATGATTGATGATGATGATGATGGTGGCGCGCGTCAACGCCGTCAACGATCGATCGAGATCGTTGATGAGGATCGTTGCACGGGTAAGTGTACCGATCAGTATCGTTGGTACAGTACGCCGACGCGGGGTAACGCGAGGATCGAACCAGGAGGCGCGGGCCGCGAAAACGGGCGCGCTTCGGAGCACGGCATGCTGATGCTGCTCGTGGTGGAGCGAAGAAGAGCACGGGAGAGAAACTGATCCGGCGGACGGTCGAAGAAGAGCTGCCGGCTTAAAAAGGGAACATTTTCTACAAAGCGCTGCATTCGTATGGGTGCGCGCGCGTGGGTGTGTGCGGTTATATATATATATATAATATGTGTAGAAGACGGGATAATATATGGGATGAGAGGAAACGCGCGGTGCGGACGGTATTTTCGGGTCCTATACGGCTGCATGAGCGTCTGGAGAATGTCCCTCGGTCGAGGCGTCTGTTACAACTTGTGTATACTTACGAGTCTGAGCGTTTTTATCTCGGAGCTTGGATACTTACACTCGTAGTACTTACAGCGGCAAAAAGCTCGGGGTAACGTTTTGGTGATTCATCATACACCCTAGCTGATGGGCTAATAATTTGGATTTGATTCGAGTTTTTACTGTCACCTCTGGCGTAAAGTAGCAATGTATACGAATCGAGCTTCGATTTTTGAAATACATAATGTGACTGTATTTAAAAAAAAATTCAACGTATTATTATTGGGTGAAAATTATTTCAATTCATTTTTTGATTGCTACAAAAACTTTTTATTTAAAAATTCATCGAATGGCAATAATTAAATCATACATGATGAGTATGTGGCGCATGTATATATGGGGAATTCGTTTATGAATTCGTGGACTGCACAGATGACTGACAATTAATACATTGTCATTTCAAGTTCATCCGGTATGAAATAAAAAATTGGATTATCCCTGAAAGTATAAGAGCAAATACACTGTGAAATGGTGCGGGTGAGTCTAATACTTAAATAAAAGTACAACAAATGGAAATAAACTTATATTTACCTGATTCCTTTAGAAACAGCCGCATCCACCATATTGGCGGAGAACTTGGTACTCTTACCATAATTTACGGCACGCCAAGCATTTAATTTCCATTCAAACCAACAATGTTCTGGTTCAGATATTACGGTATAATCTTCGGACAAATGGTCTTTTAAAGTCTCGATGTGAAGGATTAACTTGAAAGTGTATTCAATTGTTACGGTACGCTTATCGACCAATAAATTAAAGGCTCCCTCAACTTCCGGTTATTCATCGCCCCTACCTTGTTGAAAATCTCCTAGAGCATCTTTGTAAACATAAAATTTTTCCCGAACATACAATTTACAGTTGGGATAATACGACCTCGTATTATGCACAATGCTTCGTTGTATAGAGGAAGCAACGTAAGGTTCCAAAACGCTGTATTTCCCATTATTGAAAAATAATTCATGGGATATAATCACTGCCGATCGCATACTGATTTCTGTTAAATATTCTGAATGAGAAGAATTGCCAACAATATTTAATTCACCATTCATCTCGAAAGCCACACATTTTCGAATTTTTTTATCTGATATTGTAGACATGTTTGTATGCACAAAACTTTAATAATTGCAAGACCAGTCTAAAAATTATTAAAAATACACTTTTTTATACAACGTAGATGAAACAAAGAGCGCCTCCAAAGTATATAAGCGTTCAAACTTCACGAGCGCAAGTAAGAAACTGAGGCGATACGAGGATGGTGGCGTTGGCCGCATTATATGGTCGCACAATGAGTGTCAAATTACGAATCTTTATTATACCTATTGAAGTCCTTATCGCAAAAACAGTCAGCGATCGAGAATGCAAGAGCCTTTGATAACTGACGGTTTCATTCATGTTAAACTCTTATTATAGATGGTGTGATTTTTAATTTAATATTACAATTGGAACTGTTAAAAATATTCGCATGGAAGATTAACATGCAAGTTAATCGTAGTTGTGATATTTTTTATATTTAAGTAGAATACATTAAAACGTTTTGTGCACACAAAAACCACGGAATCTACACAGCATCATTTAGAATATTCAAAAGTGAAGACAAAATATCATAATTTTGTCATTTTTTTATCAAAACTATAAAAGAGTTGACGATACAGCGTTTATTTACTCTGTTGGAATGTAAATTTATCTGAAGCGTCAATCGATCGACTATCTTAATTTAGTGTCATAGTATTATAGATGACGAATTTTGAAATCCACGAGTGGGTCAGAAGTACGACAACCATACCCATTCTTTAATGTTTTTTTATTTGCGTACGCACACAGCTGCAAAGGTATCCCTTCAATTCAAATCTCTATGTATAAAATTTAGCGATGAAATGAAAATCTCTCTTCGATCGGTTTCATCGTTATTTTGGGCGTTTTCGTAAATTAATATTTTTGCACATCATATTATGGAACACTAACAAAAAAATCGAATCCTTTTAACTTTGGACTCGACGTCAGACCAATAAAATGTCAGGTATACGTAAGCATCTTTTGATGTAATTACCGTACAATGTATTTACGTACATGTGAGGTAAAAGTGTCATATGCACTTTACTATACTTATAAATTGTTACAACGCAATAAAATTTATCATTTTAATAACTTTTATCAACTGAAAATTAATAGTTGAATCCGGAATATGAAAGTAAATTTCAGAGAAACTTAAGAGAGATATATATTTATATATATTATACACTTTATATACATAGTATTATTAATTGGTATTATTTAAAAACCTTCTCAAGAAAAAGAGTTAAAAAAAAAATTTGAATACACAACTATTTATATACATATCATTTGATCATTCTCTTGTCAACGAAAAAATAAAAACGCAAAACTATTTTACTTTACACGGATGTTAAGAAAAAAATCTTGAATTAAATTATATATACAGATCATCTCATACCCTCTGGCCAATAATAACAATAAGTGCTTATCCGATACTATCGGTCTGAGGTCGATTTCAGAGTCTGAGAATTTTTTTTAATTTAACTTTTTTTACGGTATTTTAAATTTTTACATAGATCATAAATGTTGGAAAAAAATAGTACTTACGATGGAAAATCTTGCGAAAAATTTACAATGTAGTAATAACGCGTTATAACTTTTCTTTTTTTTATGATTCACCTACGGACCTGCGTGATTTTTTTTAAAGTTATGTGCGGCTGAATAAAATTGAGTTTTTGGATGCGGTCATTGCTAAACTATGTTCCAAAAGTCAAGCTCCCTATACTTGTCAGTGTCTCAAGTAAGTCTTAAATAAATCTTATGTCATGTTTGAGTCACTGGTATGTGATGAGTTTGACTTTTGGAACACAGCCTGTATAGTGCTACGTATATACTTATTTATTTTATATTTATTTATTGAATTCTACAGGCTATAGGCCTCTTGGACAAATATATGTTGTGATATACATTTGACACCACTGAGGCCCACGCAATAAATTTTTTTGTTACTTCAAAACATTGTTTTGAATAGTTTGGATATGAGATTTCGCAATTTTCGTAAAATATGCCATATATAAATCGGGTCAATTTTATTACAAAACTTTAATCATCAAATTAAATTTATTTATTCAGAATTTGTGAAATTGTTCAAATAAAAAAAAATACACACAATGTTATACAGTCTTGTTCTACTAACATTTTTAGCACACCTGCATTTTTAGAGTTCAGATAGCTAATTTCTTAAGTATTCATCTTTAAAAATTGTTCTTCACATTCACTATCAGCTAGTACAACAAATAAGAAGACCATGGCTTCTGTAACAATAAATTTTTCATGTTGAAACATTTCAGCCAGTGACAGATTCTTATCAATTTTTTGGGGTTTCTGGTCACAACCCAAAAAATACACATTCACAATATCAGCCTGATAAAATCCTTCACAGTCCCATAATGGTGGTTCTTTGAAAATTTCTACCAACTGATCGTTAATTATCGTAGATTCATCAAAATCTTCAACAAAATCTGATTGGTTGAATTCAGGATATACAAAAGCCACTGGCCATACCAGTGAACCTTCATCATTTAGATACACATGATTCTGACCATCGCAAAAAAACTGATTGAAGTTTTCAACCTTTATTTTGCTCAAACAAATTGCCTCTATGATCAATTCTTTATGCTTTTGCATTTTACTTTTATTCAGATCCCGCAATCTTGAATCCCTTAGCATGAGACGTTTTTTCTTTACGGCATCCCTTCTCATTTTCGTGAATTCTTCGTTTGTTTCTTTCTCTAAATCTGGTACGCTTAAGATTTCATCGCAGAAATCGATGCACTGATCATAATCTGCAACATGAAAGCAACATTTGGCTGCTGTTACCAATGTCTTCAAGTAGTTGGGTTTTAATTCCAGTGCCTTTTTACAATCAATCAGACTTGATCTGTAATTTTGTAATTGAAATTGGGCCAATGACCTGTTGTTGTACAACTGAGACATCAATTCGGTATTTTCACCTTTGCAAGCGATTCCTTTGGAGTAACTTAAAACAGCTAGCCTATATTTTTTGAGATTGTAGTTAAAGTTACCATCCTCTTTATAACTTTTGGCTAACTCATCCGGAGTGTTGTAATTTTCACTGTATTTTAGCTGTTGCAGTCCTTGCATGAGGGGTGACATATCTGCAGGGTTATCCGGTGTCTTGGTCATGAAGAAGGGATGCTTTTCGAATTCTTCTTGCCAACGATCTTCCGGCCATCCTTCTGTGTATACTTTCTTGTCAAGGTTGCTTATAAACTCATCGAGTTCTTTGTCGAGTTTCTCTGCTAATTCCAAACGATCAGGATCTGTGCATACTTTCTCATCCGGTTTGCTACTGTCTTTACTCATTGTCTCTCTGCAAACATAGAGTAATCATAAACAATATCATTTTAAGCGTTTTAGAACATTTTTTTTTTAAGAGTAATTGACTTACCAGGTAAGAATCCTCGAAAATCTACTGTCAACAGTGAGGTTATGTGGTTTGTATCTTCTAATTTTTTTCTGTTTTCATAATGAATAACATAAATAAAGTGGATAGTGTAAGTGTGAGATTATGGCTGAGTGGCTGACTATATGATAGTGACTATGTAAGTATGGATAGCAGATATATGTGAAATAGACAAATAACAATGCCTAAGCCTAATTGAAGTCATACAAGTAAACGTGAGTTGATGATATTAAGTATAGTATACTCAATATTTTTTTTCCAATATTTATTGAAGGGTTTAAACAAACAACGTCAATATATTTTCTAACAAAAATGCACGTTTTGGTGAACCTCACGTTGACACACACGTTCACTATAGATTGTATAGATGTGTATATAAGTAAGTCATACAAGTCCAGTGATTGGACTGGTCCAATTCGGACGTATGTACTTACTGATTCTTGTTCTCGAAAATCGACTAGGTGATCTCTGATTGGATAGTTCAAGTAGTCGAATAGATTCATTGGAGGATTAGCATAAATCGTGATTTTTGAGAACGAGAATCAATACTGATCTATTACTATTTCCGCTCTGGAATTGTAAACAGTTATTTTTATTAATTGATTGCAATTTAATGTAGTTTTTAACAAATTTTTCGTACTAGGATGAAATTTGACATTTCTTAGGAAAAAATTCTTCTTTAGATTTACTTATTTGTCCAAACAATTTATTAAGTAAATATTGTATAATTCAAGGAAAGGGGACAAGAAGACAAAGATTGTCGAGTTTCATTCATCGAATCTGTATTTTAATGTAGAGAACACATGAATATGAATCAACCAACATGATTGATACCATAGGTGTAATAATAAATAAACTTAAAGTTCGATCTCGTTGAGGCTCAACCTCTAATAAAGATAAAGTCGTCAACGCAGAAATACTTCCAATGAGGACATCTCACGGCTGATACTTTCAGACTCGCTGATCAATGTACATACATATTTTACTTTTTCACAATGTTTTTAATTTCTTTTTCCTACTTATTTAACAATATTAACAATTTCCACTAGGTGCTTCATTTATCGTGAAACGACGCGAGTTTTGTTTAGTAATATTCTTTTTTTCATTTGCTGTTAAAGAGAAAAGAGTCGTCCGCTGGATTCGAAAGATTGATTGACTGCGACGCGCCGGTTATACATTGATGATAATTGCCCTAAGTTTCCGGCTGTCCTGTACAATACGATCTCAGCTCGAGTTGACTCTCCAATGATAGGGTGAATTTACTTCGAGGCTTGCTCAATGTAAGCGATGAGATCACCCCGATCTTGGGGTTTCTTCAAACCAGCAAACACCATCTTCGTGCCGGGAATGTATTTTTTCGGGTTCTCGAGGTATTCGAACAGCGTATCCTTGTTCCAAGTGATACCTGTTAAAAAACAAAAAAAAAGAAGACGTCAATTACGGCAATTACGAAGACGTCATCGAAATGTCGTTGCGTCATGTGTATTTTTTATGTTACATCAACATAGTTTTCTCACCCTTAGCCTTATTGGCATCTGTGTAAGTGTACCCCGCAGCCTGACCAGTCTTTCTGCCAATCAGACCGTGTAGATTTGGGCCAACTTTGTGTTTACCACCGGCCTCGATAGTATGACATTGAGCACATCTCTGAACGAAGATCTAAAAACAAAACAATAAACATAAGTAGTTGTACTAACTATTATATTTTTAGCAAAGGAAGCGCGCATGTCTCTATAGTTTAGCAAGCAGTTAGATACATGAACTTTATTAAAAAAAGCTATTTCACAATAGATATACCACTTATCAGGTAAGTAACAACCTTTCAAGGAAAAGTTAATGTTGCACAATACTATAATTTTATCATGCTGTTTACTGTTTACAAATAACTTAATATTTTGATACATTAACGTTGATGATTTTTTAATTAAAAATGTATTGATGTACAAATGATGTTGCCTATAGTTACAAAGTGGATGCTGAAAGATTACAAAATACATTCTTTAAAAGTGACCTCAAAATAACCTCTGGCTGCGTTACAAGGGTTGAAAATAAAAATTATTTTCAATACAGTCAAGATTACACTGTAATGACGAACATGTTTTTAAATAGCAACGTTAGTTGTTGCTTTCAAAATATCAATCAGCGCTCACATGTTGAACATGGCGCTTTCAGAAAATAGTATTTTACTAAACTTGTTAATTATTAATGCATTTTCGTGAAAAGTGAGTTTTTAAGTTAAGGTGAAAAGATTCTTACCTTCTTTCCTTTTTCAGCATCACCAGCTGGAACGCCCATATTTGTAAATCTGAAAAAACCACGTTTTTACGAGATTAAAAATTTGTCAATAAAAAGTTCTAAAAAATCCTACATCGATAACAGCGAATCGGTAGCAGACTTCTACTTCGTAAAAATAGATTTTCTACTCTAAAGTTTAGAACTGTTTTACTATGTACAAGCATGTGTGCGCGCACACGTGGAGAGTCGACGTTGACCTTGCAATGTGTGTTCCGTGTTACGTCAGCATTTCTCGATCGACAAAATTATTGTTCTAAGCATATACCTTATAAGGTGACGATTAGCGAAGCCGTTTAACAAAAAAAGCAGTGACGTGTGCAGAACAATATTTATAATATTTATACGGCAAAGGAAACGAACAATTAAGCCGTGTGTCTCTAAAATCTCGTTGATTAGACAACTTATGCACAGTTAGACGTTAAAAAAAAAGAACTTCAGGATCAAATTTTTTGGTAGCAGTTTGCTGATGAAATAAAAGTAGGTTGCGAAAATTTACATTCACACAACATTCATTGTGCAACCAAATGCAACTGTACGCAACGAAAAACTAATCAACGACGATTCATCCAACGAAAAGTTCGCGATCACCGTTCAATAAATTAAGCATCAATCACATGTTTGTGCGAGTTATCACATACTTTGGTGATTACAAATCGAGACACTTCAACCGATCGATGTAATTTAATTGTTCGGCTACACGCGAAAGAATGCAGTGCGCTCCATCGGAAGCAAAGATGTGACGTCATCAGTTCGAGCTAACGCGCGTCGTTGTCGCGCGTTAAAAAAGCTTCTCTCAAATTATTTTTCGACAGCCGAAAAATCAAGTTGACCGACCGAATAACGGGACAAATAGGCATTTTTCTGTGATTACGGAATACAATGTAAGTACGACGCGATCGCAAAAAAAAAAAACAAATTAATTAGCCGACAGCTGCGACGAAATATCCAAGGACCTGTAGTTAATGACAAAAAGCTCCGCGGCAAGCACCCCGCCGATTTTCCTCCCCAATAACGATCTGCGAGATTTCATTCATCAAAACCCACTGTAAAGGTCGTAACGCTTGGTACCGCGAGCAAAGTCACACGCCGTCGAGCTGCCGCCCCTGAAGCTGACCAGGCGAATGATGGCACACAGATCTGGCAATGACCTTAATTCTCATCGACTGCTCCGTTTAAACTTATGAGTATATATTGGAGTGCAACACTGAAGGACAAACATCGGAGAAAAACCACCTGACGTGCTTTCAACACCCATCATCTGCATCAGCGGCTATAGCGATTTGAAAGAAAAAAGCGTCGTCTGCTCCTGATGCCGAGAGATCCATACGACACGCCTAACCGAAAATAAGCTGCATGTGAACAAACGTTCCCTGGCGTCGCGCCCCAAGGACGCGCCGCGTGAGCATCATTATAGCCCGCCCTCCGTTAGTTCGGAGCATCCCAAGAACCGTGAGAATGATTTCCCGCGTACGCGTGCACCGGGGCGAGATCTCCGTAGAAAAAACACAGACTTTTGCGATTCAAAGCTCGTTATCAACCCGGGCCCGACAAAAAACGGGCTGTCGTGCCGCAGAGCGCGGAGAGCCCTGGCTCGCGGCCAAGTGCAAGCGAAGGGCAAGCATCAGACGCGCATGCACGACTCAGCGTAAGCGTTATGTAATGCGAACGGAAGGAAAAAAAAAAAAAAAAGACACCCGAGCCCCGAGTCGGAGCACTACAATGAATCACCATCAGAACCACGTGCGAGCCTTTGCTCCGTTTTTTATTCTTACACGCATGCACGCACACCCTCGCACGGAGCAGGAAATTCGAGACGCTCGGCCACGCGCGGTTGAACGTCGAAAATCGGGATAACCGCACAGTCTCCCCGAACCACTTAAACCTCCGCGTCGTCCAGGATGTATAATTTGTTACGTGCACACATGAGTGTCGAGTTACACTAAGCCATAATAGGATATCTGATGATAGGAATTAATGACAAAGGGTTGTAAAAATATAACTATTACTCACTCGACGAGTTGCTTTTACAGTGTCACAAGGTTCGAGTACGAACTGCTGAACGTGACTCGACCGTCGACCGACCGTGAACAGAGACTGATGCTTTTCGGCTGCTGCTCGTCTCGATCGATACCTACACTTCCTCCCTTGCTTCGTGCGCGCGTTTCACGGCTGCTGCTGCACTAAACTCGTCGTCATATGATCGGCCTGCGCGCGCGTCTGCGAGAGGAGGCGGTGGGGAAATTTCGTTATTTATCTTACTTGATTATCTTCCGCGTGCTGCGACGAGTGTCAAGGTATTTCGCGACTTGACGCAAAACTTGACGGATCCCTCGTGCAGGCTATGCGATTGCAGCCAGTCGGTGATCTACAGGCCTTTTCACAATGATGCAATGATTTTTTTCGGGGAACGTTGAGGTTATATATAAGTAATATACTTAGTTGTAATAATTATCTCGCAGATGTTTTTAGGGAGAGGATGAGTCCAGGAAGCGTTTGGTTTTCCGTTTCTAAAAGCTAGTTCATTTTCTTCATCACTGGTTGATTTGTCAATTAATTGAGTACACGCTGACGGCCTAGCGATCATTTGAAGTAAACATAAAAATAAAAAGTTGAAGTGGAAAGTTCAATTGTCTTGTCTGTATTTGTTGGCCTTGGGTCACTTATTACTGTGACTCCGGTATGCCATATTAAATTTGTATGCGAGTTGATGAATCTGTGGTACCGTTTTCATTACTGACTAAGTACGACGGCACGGTATTACACCGAAGAGTCAGGAGCTATCACAGTGATGATGGGACATGTAGAGAAAAAACCCCGCCAGCAGACGGAGCGGGGAATCGAACCCAAGCGCTCCAGGCAGTCCAGGCGGAAGGCAAACGCTCTACCACTGAGCCATTGGCAGCTCCGAAAGTTCAATTCTTGAAATGCGCAATTGCCTTACATTTTGATTCCAAAAGCTCACATTTGTAAAATTAAACGATAACAGTGACTTTAGATCGTTCGGAATTTCAGACGGTAATTTTTTAATATCCATCAACTTCATCGAGACACGTAGATTTTTTCTAATTTTTATTTGTTATGATTGATACAAAAGTAGAAAAATATATATCTATGACTTATAAATTAATACACAAATGTTTCAAACATGAATAACATTTTCAATTGTGACAGCATACTCATGCAAGTACACACATTCTTTTGTTTTTTTTGTTTGTTAATTTTTTACATTAGTAAAATAAACTACTTGGATAAATTAGAGCAAACTAATTGAATTCAAAATTGCCATCACGATTAATGACCAATCACGCTGAAATCTTGTTTTTAGCGAACAAACCTTATTATGCTATAAATACAAACAGACCTTATATTGATACTTAACCTAACCTAAAACTTTTGTTATGTTGAAGGCGTAAATGGTTAACTACCGAAATGGTGAATGTTATGAAAGGAATCTTAGTTGAATGGTAAGTAATTTGTAAATAAAGTCTTTGAGGGCGTGTTTACCAGTAAATACATGCAAACAGGTTGACAGTTCATGTTTATTTGTAGCACTGCTATTCCATGTAGTCAAGATCATCTGGAATGTTGAATTGCTTGTTCAGCTCTGATCCTTCAATGTTAAATTTTTGGTTGCACCAAGTCTTCAAATTGAAAATATTATCTGTCCATGCATTTGCTCCATCTTTGTAAAACTGTAAACAAAACACATGTAGAGAACAATTTTGCTTTATTAAAACGTTGATACAAATTTAACTGGGTACCTTCACTTTTTTGTTCATTGCAGATATAACTTCTGGATCGACATCATTAAACTTCATGATTAGTTTTTTTGTTTCTTCTTCTTCTGATTTCAAATTTTTTATTTCTAATATCACTTCCTTCGTTTTTTGATAGTCTTCTTTATTTTCCTGTTTAAAATTTAAAGCATTGATGAAAAATATAACTTAAAAAGAGAATCATGACTGAAACTAACTTCTTCTCTTAAAAGTTCTGATTTCAGCCGCTCAAATTTTGAATCCAAAATTAGAATTTTCTTTCCTGTTTCTGCATTTTGTGCTTCTAAAAGTGGTATTCTTTCTCTGCAATGGATTTTCATTTTTTTTATTCTAACTAACTTATGTCAAGTCAACTGATTCATTTAGGAAATATTTACCCTGGAAAAGACCAAAAGTATACCGATGTACCAATTTTATCTGAATGTACTAAGCCATCATCGACCAAAGCTTGAATTACATCTTTTACAGCTTGCTGTATAACTCCACATTCTTTTGGTATAGTGTTTTCCAACTCTTTCAAAGTGTAAAACTCTTTCTTCTCATGAAAAAATTGTAGTATTCTACTTCTCTTTTCATCTGCGGACACCCTTTTCCTTTTGGACATGTTGATCCTATTAACATAAATATAACGATTATTGGTATTCTACATTCATTATAAATAAAATCCTTGCTTTTAACACAATTATTGCTTTTTTCAGCGATGAAGCTATGAAACAGTTTTTGCTACACTTGGATGATACTTTTGCTTTGGGAAAAAAGTTTATTATCCAAGACTTGGATGAAAGACATTTATTCATATCAGCTGATATATTAGAGACTTTGCAAGCTAAAGTTGATGATTTGATGGATCAAATATCAGCTTCCCTGATTGAAAAGAACACATAAACAGAAACATCTTAATTAACTATTCGTAATTTAGAATCTTAATACACAAAAACACAATGGCTGGACGAGAATCTGGAAGAATCAAAGATGCAAATCAAAAACGTGTACTTGATGAAGACACCAGAAAACGTAGGCATAAAAAAGCATTGGAAGCTTTAGAGCAAGATAATTTTCACGAAGATCCTCATGCTGATTTGGGTAAGAAATATTTCTGTAACTATTAATGTATGTTAAAATCTTTACACTAGTCTTTGTTTTAGTTATGAGCAAAAAAGCACCAAAATTTCAAGAAGACAACAAAAATCAAACTCGAAAGAGAAAAACAAGATCAGCAGAATATTTCAAATTGAAATTTAGAAAAAATTTCATGCAGCTCGTGGAAGAAGATTTGAATTATGTCAGTGGCCCTAACTACACCACAGCTCAAGCTCCACCGTCTTGTTACCCAGAAAGGCATTTTTGTGCGGTATGTGGATTTCCTAGTGACTATACGTGCATACCGTGTGGAGCAAGGTATTGTTCAGTTAAATGCCTTGGAACACACCTTGACACTCGATGTATGAAATGGACAGCCTAGGCCCTAATATTAGCTGTTATTTTTTGTAAATTAAGTAAAGCGAAATTTTTTTTTAGAATGTCAACAACCGTATTTAATTTTTTTTCAATAATGTCAACAAGTACGTATAAAATAAAATAAATAGTTGTAAAACAAAATAAGTATTACGAAACAAATGCAACAAAATTCTCGATCCTTTTTAACTTTACAGATTTTTATGTGCCCTTGATGAATAAATATTTTCATACTTAGATATGTACACAAACGTATGAATGTTTATAAATTTTGGTTGTGTTTGTAGACCGTATTACCTAAATTTTAGGTATTAAAATGCAAAAAAAAATACTTACAATCACTCTCTCTTGACGAACAATAACAAATCAACTAATAAAACAGTTCTTTAATTATTGCTATCGTGAACGCAACATAAATAACAAACAAGTCACGATGCAATTAATCTTCGAAGTGTAAAGTTATGCAATCACTTGAAAGAAAACTTAAAATACTTATACTGAAATTAAATATTTAATCGACACTCTTTTGACAGCCTAGCTAAGTAAAAACATATCAAGAAAAAAAGTGAGGTTGGTTTGATATACAGGTACTTAAACAGGTTTATGCATGTCAATACCTAAATTTTCAACGGCGGGAAAATGAGTATTCAATGATTGAATTTCAATCTTGTTGCCAACAAAACGGCATGCCGTTTGGTGCTTCCCCCTTGTGCTTGTTTCGTACACTAATTGTGTGTTCGCGTTTTGTGATTGGAAACGTGTAGAATGTTAATACTCAAATTTTCAAATCTGCCTATTCAATTTTATTCTGAATTTAAAAAATACGTAAATTCAGAAGTTAGAATGATCGCATGATTTACGTATTTCAATAAAGTCAATCTACAACTATTTTCTTCATATATTTTTTCAACCAAAGTTTTTTTATTGTTATCCAGATGATAAGTCGCTCTTTTATGCTTGTGTTTCATCTTACGGATGTAAACACTAGAAAATAAAACCAAAGAAATTGATTAACCACCCATTCATTCCACGACTCTACGTCACAATGAAAAAAATTACTCCCACATCATCAGTATTACTGTAATTCACAGTATTTCACACCGCACACTTGTCAATGAGTTTTTCTCGCTTACGCTTATATAGGTGTACAAAGAGCAGAAAAAAAAAAAAAAAATTGCCCCCTGCAATGCCATGACACATACCTATGTAGGTACACTATGCGTACTACAGGTAAGTATTCGCGAACTGACCGATGCAGCGGCACATCATGTTGAGTGTCACGGAGGTATGGGTATTGCACATGCAGCAGCTCGCACCTAACCTTACTCACTTTAACAGGTGCAGTGACACTCAACGCGCTGTGCCGCTGCTTCGGGCAGTTCGCGAATACCTGTACGCAGTAACTAATTCTCTTCTGATGTACTGATGTGGATAAGATACCAGTCAGATCTGGCGTGCGGCTCGTAACTGACGCGCTTCCTTTAGAACATATTTATTCAACGTTCTTTTTTTTTTTGTCAGTGCAAAATTTTTTTTTAACATACTCGATCTTTTGTGAATAAGTTTCGTTGTAAATATGTGTCGATAAAGAAAAAGCTTTATAAAACTTAAAACGGTTTATTATACATATGTTTAAGGTTATGTGCCGGAGCGTAGGGAATCCTTGTGTTCTTTTTTAAAAGTAAGTAAGCACATATTGGTTTTTTTTAATTATCGTTTCTATAAAATATCTGTTTGCGCATTGACTTATCAATGGGCACAGTCGGCGCTGTCGTACTTGCACGTCGCAACTTTGCCGACGCGCAGATAAGCTGTCGTTCCATTTTAAAGCTCGAAAAAATTATACATGTAAAGATATGTTCATCGTATTTTTTTGTCAACCAAAATTATAAAATTTAAAACTTTGTTGATGGCACAATTAATTTCATATTCGTATGATGATATTTTCCATCAATTTCATGCAAGCTCCTGTCACGTGGACGTAAAAGAGGTGGTGGTGGTGGTGGTGGTGCGCTGCGTGGACGTGATGTCGTGATCGTCAGATCAGGGCTCTCAGAAGTGATAGAATTACGGTCGGCTTACCATAAGAAAAAATTTTTAGCATGGTGATCTGACGGTAATTCTATCACTTTTGGGGACCCCTGCGTCAGATCGTGTGTAGTGTGTGCGACGTGCGTGTACTTATGTTTGTAGATGGCGCGACATGCCAGCTACAAAAAATTTAAATTACAAATTGCGCGGAAACACATAGTACTGCACATATGACTGCACGCGCAATAATATACCTGTAACTATCTGTATACGTATGTAAGTACTCCAAGTTCACGGTGGCTCTATTAGCATTTTTATTCGAACGCCAGCTATTCTGGCGCGAGGAGCTTTATTTTTCATTTGTTTTCAACAGAACGAAATCATCGCGAACGTAGATGCGTCGCATCAAATTTTTTTTTTTTTTTCTTCCAAACAAGTGCAGCTGCGCGCGCTTTGCATCATAATGAACAATACGCGCTTTGTATACAACATGTTGCGCTCGGAGTTATAAAAACTTTTTTTAGCTTGTTTACTTTGGGTCATACAAGTACCGCGCAAGCTGGAAAGATCCGCGTATCTGGAGATAAAATGCCTGCGGAGTCTTTTATTGTGACCCAAAGTAGCAGCATGTGTGTACAGACGCGTCATTGCATCGAAGTGCGAACGCCTCGAGACGTCTGGTTTTAAAAGAATTTTATCTGCAATAATGTACAACACGAGCGAGAGGCTCTTCTTTAGGAGCCTGGAAAATTGCTATCACGACTCTGCAGTGTGCGCTCGGCGAGTGAAATTGATTCCCGACTTTTATTGTAACGCTCGTGCGCTGCGCAAATAAAATTATACTTGTTAACACTCGGGGTCGTAAAAGACCGAGAATTTTTTTGTTTAATACGTATACGTCAGGCTTTTAGCTGGTATACGAATTATAGCTATACCTGTACATACATGATGTTATACGTATAGATATATGCGAAAAAACAAGCTCCGAAGCTGGTATTTTTCGCAAAGAGATTCTCAAGAGCCTCGGTTGAGCGGATGAGTTATGTAATGCATGTGTGTACGTTGTACGCTTGTTCGTTGCTACGTTTAACCGTTATAAGCGCGTTTTTGATCCATCGAGCAGACAATAATCCAATTACGGTCTCGCTGATGTGCACATCATCTTGGATGAATTTGGTATAGATGTAACTATATAAAATTGGAGGAAACATTCCTTGGTGCAGTATTTTTCTACCTCTTTCCGTTGATTTAAGAGAAAATTGACAGACGCTGCTATTTTTAGCTTTAGTTCTTAATTCTTTTTTTCATTAACCGAACAAGCCAATAGATAGGCTTATTATACGCTTCAATGCTTTCTGATTTTTTTTTTTTTTTTTTTTTTTTTTTTTTTTTTTATTTTTTTTTTTTCTTTTTGTCTTTAAATTTTATTTTTTATGTTTTTTTTTTCCAAAAGATAAAATCAATAGTAGTTTAGAAGCTTGTTGTTACCAAAAGATAAAATCGAGCGTATTTTTTTATGAAAAGTATGACTAAAGTAAAAAATAGTAATGAACTTTTGTGCTCACTCGTGTTTTACTTTCGCAACTGTGAAATTTATTTTTCATTTTTTTTTATTTTTTTTTTTACAGAGTTGAATATTTCAGTGTTCATTTTTATGTGTAAAGTGGAAATTAACAGATTTCTGAAAAAATAACTCAGCAAAGACACATAATCAATAACGCAATAAATCAAGTAATTACTTCCTAAAAATCAATTTAAATGTTAAATACAATTCTTTTATCAAATAATAATAATAATTTGTGACAAAGAACTTATTTTTTAATCGCACTTATATGACATAACAGTGCAAAAAGCATGTATTTGAAAAAAAGCACACGCTTTACAACAAAGATTTCTGTAATATCGCATGTGACTTCTTGTATAGATGGTCAACAACGATATAAGTAATCGATAAAAACCAAGTTTTAAAAAGATAGGAATTTTAAGTGTAACGGTAATGTTGTTTACCAGTTCGATAGCACAAGGACGTTCACAAAATTAAAAAATAGTTTTGCTTTAGTGTGGGGAGTAATTCATTTTTTCGTTGGGTAATTATACAGTAATTCATATTTATTGTTTTACTTAAACTTAGAACTAATATTACTAGATAACAAAACTGCAAAATATAGCTGATCATAAATACTTTTTTATACATTTTCGTGGTATCAGTACATTGCAAAATATTTCATAATTTTATGTAACATTAATATCGCATATCTACTCAAAATATTGAATGTTGATCACATCAATAATTAGTATCATAATGAAATTAATTTAATGTATTAAATTAGGAATGAAAAAATAATGTTATAAATGAGGTGTATAGTTATGTAAATTAACGCATCATTTTTCAGATAGAAGAAAAAAAGGTTACTCGAACAAAGGAATGATCTCACGTTCAATCACGATACAAATTACGTTCTTCCATTGCACCTACAGCGTACCTGTTGGGAAAAAAAATCATACGATTGCAGCGTCGATTAAATGAGCACAACAAAGTAAGCCTCCACTATTGACAATGCACTTAAATTAACGCAAAGAATGAATGAAAAACGATTTTCCTTTTGTGTGCATGAGCATGCACTTTGAGTCAATCCAGCGTGGGGGTTATTTATAAAACTGATACTGTAATTACAAACGTAAAGTGTACCAGCGTTCGATCTCAATTTTTTTTTCGTTATCATCGCTCATATTGCGTTATCTAAATACCGAGCTTATCAAAATCACTTGCATGTGATCACGTAAAGATCAACGTCCTAATATGATATTCTTCATCTCAACGCCAAAAAATGTTTCCCAGTCTCACGATGTTGAAGTTGATATAAAAGGTAAATAAAATAAATGAATTAATACAATCAACAATTTATGGACAGCGGACGATTGGCTATTGATAGGGGGCCATTGAGATAAAGCCATGTCGTCATGCGTTGTTGGCAACGACAGTGGCGACGAAGAGCCGGTACCGACAGTGACGGAAAGCCGGCCGGCGGCATGCGATCCAGATTCAGCGCTGCCCGACGGCACTACCTTACTCGTCACTCAGGTCGCCGGCCATCCCTTCGATCTCGAGAAACAAAAGATAGGTAGGTGTCAATCTAATTTGGTAATGGGAACTCCGGATGGCAGTTCAGTTATTAAAAACAATCTTTTTATGACAGCGGCCGGAAATATTCCATTTCCGGTCACTGAGGCATGGAACACCGTATACGCACCAAATCGTATATTTATTCATTGTTATTGTTTAATATTTACAGTATCTAGTCTGATGAGGTCAGAAAAGTCTGACGAGACGCACCGCTATGTATATAATAAAGATAGTATTAAATAACTAATCAATCTAAAATTCCTTATTTTCTGCTCTTCAAGATTAATCAACCCTATAACAGATATAATATTTACGTTTAAAGTTGTGACGCAAGACTAAAATGAAAATGAGAATAATTGCCATTCGGTAGCTAGAGCATGCATGGTTGAAAAAGTGAATGCATTCGTCAATATTCTCTGTAGGTATTTTATAGACTGCAGGCTCTGAAAATCCCATCTAAAATCAGGTGCATTAAACAAAAAAAAACATTAATTAAAATATTTATTGATGAATATATCAACCATAAACGCTTGTGTTTATTATGAATACAAATGTTCAATGATCTTATGCATATGCTTTTACATGTGAAAGTATTTGAATTGTAAATATAAAATATTTACAAATACTCTGGGAAACATCTTTTCAACTACTAGGGGTAAATGTGGGTATTACTGACACTGCTACAATTACTGCCACTTTGCATAAAATGACTTGTAGTAATTTTCAACAAATAATTAATATATTCGAAAAAATATCGCTATGAACTTCATGTATTGCAGAAG
>JAPYYV010013673.1:0-14940 GCA_030522625.1 Copidosoma aretas
ATTATATCTACTATTATTTTCGCCGTTTTTACGCAAAAAATACATTTTATATTCTGGTAAGGTTTGAGATTTTGTAATATTATATAGATATTTATAACTGTTTGAAATTTGATTTTTATTCAGAATTGTTGTTAAAATTTCTAGGTGTTCCTCAACCAAATTCTGATTCATTTCTTATATTTTCTGAATGGCATGGACATCGTCATAGATGTATAATTGACTGTTGGAAGGCTTATTACTTGTACTTTGTAAACTATTAGAAGTTGTATGACAAACTTGACCTTGCAATTTTAAATTATAAACAACCTTTTTTTTCTCATGTAATATATTAGCATTGATAGATGCAAAAGAAAAGATATTATTATAATATCTTATTAATTGTCTTAAACTATTATCACATAATAATAAATCTTTTAAATTTTTGTTATATTCACTTAATGGGGGTAGAAAATTTTTTCCTTTTTGACAACATAATTTTTTTCTTTCTTTTTTCTAAAACACTGCATCACAAAAGTTACATTTAAAATCAATTACTTCAAAGTAGTTCGGCTCGCATGAACTACATTTGATAGAATTCATTTCAAATTATCGTCTTTTTTTCAATACAACATTATCAAAACAATCTATATTTTTTCGTTTCTTACATTTTTCGTTAGTTTTTTTAAAACTATTATTTATTTTTGGAAATGTAAATTCGTTCTTTAAAATATATTTTTTTATAATTGTTGTCATTAAAATGTGTTTGATTAAAAAATTTTTTTTTTAATTTTTTTTTCTTTTTAAGCACATTGTAGTCTACTATATTAAAATAATAAACATTTTAAAAATCAGAACAAAATAATATTCAATTTTCTTCACGTAATAAATTGCCAAAAATTTGACTTGAATTTTTATGTAAAACTCATTATAAGTGTAAGATGATGGTATATACAAATAAAATTTTTTCTGATTTAAATACTATCTCTATTTATTTCTGTATGGAGTAATTGTACACTAGGATATAAACTTACATTATAAAATTTTCATTTAGTATCATTTGAAATTCTTCTTTTAATCTTTGTCTTTGTCTATTTATATTTACACAAATTAACTAAAATTGATGGATGATAAAAAAGGTATTCAAAAATAGTTAATTTAAAAAAATATTATGAAATAAGTAGTGTTTTGTGAAAAACAATTTAAACTCCTTTAAAAAACAATCCTGAATGCTAATTCATAAAGTAAAATATAAGAAAAGGTTATATAATACATTAAATAGTTCAGCTAAGTTGACATAAAATCCTACAGAAAATTTTTTATGAAAACCTCCAGATTCTTCAGTATATGATGAGTTGAATTATACAAGTAATAAATAATTAAACTATTATTCTATTCATATAAAATTGTTCCATTCCAATTTGTTTCTACAGCGCGCAGGGGGGCGAAGCCCCACTAGTATATATACATATAAATATATATACATATGTATAGAAAAAAAACAATGGTTATACTTTCTATTTGAGAAGTGACAACAGCGAAGCTAACAACCAACTATAGTTTATACTGCTCAAAGCAAACAAATGGGAGAAATTGACACTGACCTTAAAATCTCTCGAAAGCTATTTAAGGAAATTAAGGCAGCTCAAAAAACGTTCCCATATTGTTGGTTAAGTCAAAATTTCACACGGTACATCACATGATGTAGAAAATATAAGGTGTCTTTCGAAGCAGCTATTGTAAGAGCCGATGACAGAGCTGTCATGTTTTTCGCAATATTAAATCAATTGTTACGTGTGGATTATTGAATATGTATGTTTGTAATGTTAATAAACTGCCTTATACATTTCTTAAATATTTAATATGGAAAAAAGCAGGGCAAGCTGATAATTCATTGATATCCATATACTAGCACACATTTTTTTACATATAATCACATATAAGCCATGACAATGAGTATAGACAGCTGATCAGAAGAACATAAGTAACTATGTTCTTAGTCGTACGAAGTTCTTAGTTACAATAAGTGATCTGACTCAGCACATGTTGTTGCTGATTGTTCGATAATCAGTTTATTTCAAAATAATCTGGTTTATCTAAGATAGTAGTATTTACTAACAGAATAACAATTATGAGTAATATTTGTGTAAGACACAGTATACTATAAGGGGCATATGCACATAAAACAATGGTTATGTTGAAAATTGTTTGTTTTAATTTTATATTAAAAAGTTATTAATCATGATCGATGGTTGTAAAATGAGCTAAAAAATAGTTCCTTAGAAGAAAACATGATACATAAAGATTTAACTCATTACATGTACTTGTTTTTTCTTTGCACAGCATAAACGCTACTATAAGTCATTCGTAAATAAAGGTATTTACTTTCTGTAGAAAGACAAAAAGGGGCCTCTGATGCATTTCATTCATAATGTTTATATTAAGCTTTTTAATAATAATTGAAGATACTTTATTTAAAAAAAATTCTAATCATGCTATTTAAATTTTTTTAAACATTCTTGAGATATTTAAAAAAAAAATGTTGTCTAAATACTCATACCTTTTTAAAAATCCGTTTTTTCTGAAGTTTAATGTTCTTGTATTTAAATATTTAATTCAATGTTTTAAAAATTTAAATTACATCAACTATAAGTATTACCAAAAATTCAAAAAGTATAGTTTTGAAAAAATAATTAATTACTCTAATACAACAAATTTTAAGTCTGTAAGAAATTTTTTTAATTTAATTTACAAATCTTTACCATACATCGAGTAGAAAAATTTTGTTCATGATAAAAAAATATTGTAATTTACGCATATTCTAAACAGTAGAAAATCTTTTTAGCTTAAGAAAATATCAGAAAATCACTAGAAGGTATAAAAGGTTTCAGATAGAATAGTAACAATTGTTTGAAATGCGTTAAGAATGTAATAAGTATCAAAGAATTTAATCGTCCGAATTATTGTACTTTTATAAGTACATGGATAATATAATATTAATGTTATATAGATGTGATGAAATTTATTCACAGTTCCGATTATTTTCAGTATGTTTGTTGTAGCTCTTATAGTTGTTCTATAAGTATCCAAAGTGAATGGTAATTTTTTCTTGAAAAGATTGAGTGAGTGTATCCAAAAAGAACGGTACTGTATTTGTTCTATATTCTTGCACTGGGTAATGTATGCTAAGTTTAATTTTTTTTTGTTATCTAAAATCTACAATACATCACGTCTGTGTATGTCTCTAAAGCAATTATAAGCTTTTTTTAATAAATAAGAGAAAAATTTCTAATTATTATAAGAAGTTTTATAAATTCATATGTTGATAAATAATATTATTGTTTTTTTTAAACATAACTAATTAGGAAATTGGCAAGAAGAGCGCACAAGGAGGCGAATATATATATTTGATGGTAAATTATTGCAAATCGATGAACAGGATTCAACAAAAATTAAACAAAAAATATGGTAATGGATTAAATCAAAGCATACTAAAGAAATGAAAAAGAGTAAAAATAGAATTAAAGACTAACGCAAAATGCATAAATGGAATGAGATATAAAAAAATAAAACGAGACTAAAAAAAAGCAAAGTAGCAGAAAGCAAAATTTAAATATGTCGTGAAGAGGTATTTCAAAATTTGAACAGAAAAAAATAGAGATAATCATAAGGAAAGAGACATGAAAAAATAATTTAAAAAAATTTCTCAAGAGTCAACGATGATACATATTATACAGAAAACGAAAAAAGGAGTATTGGAATCAATAGCAAATTCTAGAAGGATTTGACGAGGATTTATCCATCATTGAATAGAAAAATGTCTTTGTAAAAATAAAAAACAGATATGACGCCGAAGAAGAAAGAATTACTGAAAACTGTTTCAAGAATCTACAAATACTTTAGATAATTGATTTAAAGAACATACTTTATAGCTTATAGACTAACACACATACTATCAAAGCGTAGAAAATAGCAAGAATCCTTTAAATTCACGAGACAATAGTGGAAGGACGTTAAATCTACAGGGAAGTGGCTTTTTTTAATTTAGCATTTAAAATTTCAGCAATAATAATCGATAAAATGTAGAAGAATAGGAAGAGAAGTGTAAAATAATAAGGCTAGTCTGGCATCAGAACAAAAAGATGAACAAGGTGCCATATTTTTGTACTCAATAGTTGAATTAAAAATAAAATAGAAGAGGGGGGAAATAAATTATATGTAGAGAATATAGATGATAAGTGGATGTAAAATAATACAAGAAGTGTAACAGTAGGCGAACCCAAAATTTACTGTCTTAAATTATCTGAAGACTTTGTTGTAGGCGCCGAGCATTTTAAAGACACAAAACATATGCAGAAAGACTTCGATAAATATGGTACAAAAAATAGACTGTAAGTAAACACAAAAAATAATGTTAATTTTGGAATCAAGAAGGATAAAAACAGATCTGTTTGAATTTGAATTGGAAGCTTTGGAAGTTTTAAAAGAGGATCTGGATACATTAATGTGCTCCTTAAAAGAAAATTTTCGTGACATACAAAATCCGACAGGTAGGGCGTAATAGGCAGTCAAAGCAGTTTTTGGCTTAAGCGAAAGAGCTAAAGTAGAAAGTTGAAATCAAACGATATTTTTTATCGACTAAATTCTAAAATTATAGTGCACATTTGTAGCAGAGACTCGCCTATGAAACATAAAAAATGAAAGGCAGATTCAAAATATGTAGTCAAGTTATATATATGGAAACTAGAGGCGGGAGGGGTAGGCATGGATTTGAGAATGAAACAGGAAAGAAAAAGAGGAAAAAAATATTCAGATTTACAAATATCATTTTGGGTTAAAATGAAAATACACCACGATATATATAAGATATAGAGGCAGTAACAGTCAGCCTAGAATTAGGCATAAGAAAACGGAAAGAAAGTTACTTTTAGTACACAATACAAATGAACAAGAGTAGATGGCTTTATTTATGCCTAATCAAAGAATTAACGGTCCCAATCAATAAATATCATACAAAATAGACAAAATAGTTAAATTTGTACATGGAAAAGTAGAGAATGGGGAAACGTAGGATTCATGAAAAGAACAACGAAGGATAATTAATTTGTGTAAATCAAAAATAATTTTACAAAAGGAAGGAAGACTTTTGTCAATCATAATACACTAAAAAACTATATGATAATTGACAAGCCTATCGTCCGTAAAATAAAAAAAATAAAAAGAAAACCAGAGAGAGAAAAAAAAAAAAAAAAAAAAAAAAAAAAAAAAAAAAAAAAAAAAAAAAAAAAAAAAATAAGTTAGTTTAAAAGTATTCAAGTGATAATGAAAAAAAAAAAATAAAATAAACAAAAAAAAACACATATTGCTATGTAAAGAGGAAAAAAAGAAACAATAATAATATTAGTCAGAAATATAGGATCAAAAGATAATGAAAAAATATGCAGGAGGAAGATAATTTATGTAAAAATATACGATATTTATGTCGGTGAATAAAGCACTAGGGTAGAAGTCCCTGTTAACGAGCCTGTCCCTATTATCGAGGGTCTCAACTATGAGTTCAAAAATATGGATAATAGGCTAATATATACAGACGAATTATTATTTATTATAACTTCATTTATTAATGTAGCCTATCAAATTCTCAAATTTGCAATCACTGTTCACATAAACATTCAACACGTGATACGAGTTATACGAGTAAGCTTGCATCAGTTTACGTCCGATTCCTGAACGAAAACCTTAAAAAATTGCATATTTTACCGTCGTTCATAGATGGACTGCATTTGGAACGTGAACGATGTAAATGTGATAGTGATATTAAAATAGGTGTCAATAATATGATGGACAATTTTTTTTTAATTTACGTTTTCGTTGGTATTTATTAGCAATAAAGTCGTTGATAGGTGCACTATTCTTATAGCGCGCATATTATCGAGGCTCTGCATTCAGTACTAGAAGCCTTTACCTAACCAAAATTTTTTCGTCTGTTAAGATTTTTTTAAATTTGTTTTTCTTGCGACGAATTAATGCTCGTACTTATTAATATGAACAAAACTCATTAATTTGCATATAATACATGTATATCTTGATATACAGATGGTCTAACCATGTAAATATTGGGCTTGAAGGGGCTTGATAATGGGGGCTAGATAATAGATCCATGGCCTTTTTCAAGGCTCGATAATAGAGCCAAAAAATAGTTTTTTCATTTTATTGATGATAAATTCAATTATTGATTTCATAACGCAGAAAAATTCGCACTTGTACTAATTCATTTATACAACCAATATTCACTAAAATTGCGATGAAATTATTAAGCATACATTTAATATCACATGAGGTTGCTGAAAATTTTTATAAGACTCTCGATAATTGGGCCATCTAACCTACAGGGTTAAGATTAAAAGTACAATGATATGTTATTCGTTATAAATTATAATATGACGATGAAAAAAGAAATTCTAAAATGCTGTAATATGTTTATTTAACTATGCATTATACTCTATCAAAATTAAAATTAGTAATAATTCAAGGGGTTATAAATTTTTAATAGTTATGAAACAAGAAAAAGGTATGTAGAAGTATATAAAGATTGAAACAAGAAATGGAAAAATAATTGAATAAAAAATTTAAATTCACACATGTTGAGTAAGAAATTTAAAATGATAACTTACTATTAATTTATATCAACAATTCATTATAAAATAATAAAAATAACCAAAGAAAGGTTCATAACAGTTTCTCGAATAATAATGATTGCGTAAAAATTATATACATATGTATCAATACTAACCTTAAATAACAAAAAGAGTCCTTATTAGATTTTAATAAGTAACAATTATTTGATAAATCAGTGAAATCAATTAATTTATTGACTATATTTGTTCGAAATTTTAGCGAATTTTGAAGAGATCGCTTTGGATAACTATAATTGCACACACATATATATGTGTATTAAAAAATAAACTATTGTATTTATTATTCAGTCATAAGGATAGAAATATTGAAATAAGGGCGCTGGCGCGCGGAGCGCGCAGGGGGCGAAGTCCCACTACTATTGCATATATATATATATGTACATGCTTATGGAGTTTAAAAGCAAGCTTGAGGTTATACTAATGTAAATACTGAACAAAACGTATTTCTGTATTCATGAGTTTTTGATTAGTATAAATAAACAAATACTGTTCATCAAATACTTATCTTTGGTTAAATTTGACCCTTCGTCTTCTTATTTTATTGCATGTATTATTGTGTATCACATGCAGAATGTAATTATGATTTCTCATGAGTGAAAAAAAAAGGAATTGTATGATTTTCGGTAATGTTATAAAAGCATCAAGTCAATTACTGTCTTCTATCTCGAGATTTACGATTTTGAACAGAAAAAGAGCAGAATCTCCCACTGTGCGGCGCGGCGGTCGCGTCCGCCTCGAGTCCTCGCTCTCTCGACCTGGACGTCATCCTCTCGTCCAGCGACATGTGCTCCATCCACTCTCACTTGCTCTCTCGCTCTCTCCACGCACACAAACGTAACGCACTATAGCCTCACACCGGCAGAAAAATAATCCCGTGGTATACCCGAGCCACAGAAAATACACATCCAGCATACTCAACACAACGAATGATTTCCTCGAACTTGTTAAAAAAATGCGTGGCGTACGTCATAGTGATGTACGAATCGTATACCACTATTCTAAACATTGATGTGTTTTATCTCCGTTAATGTATGTTCATACGAAAAAAAATGTGTCTATTTTTGGATAATCTACCCGACTGATAATATTTCAAAAAAGTTTTTATGCAAGTGCCCTATTAAATAGATCTTTTTTTGATTCTTTAAACCAAAGTTTTAAGTAAACCCGTTTAAAAAGCCATGCTATAAATTATAAATAGTTAGAATGTAAGTGAATGTATATTTTTTGTGTTACTAGCGTTACATATTTTACAGTTAAGGCACGATGGGAGCAAGATGATATGCATAAGATAGTAAGTATATACTGAGAGATGTGACTACTATGAGCAAGACTGAAGATAACCGATGCCAAGTACAAAACGGGCTCTTGTAGGGTCTTGCGTCACACTTAAAATGGTTTTTTTAATCCTTGTTTTCGCTTCGTGCAGCAACCTGAAACAGCGTCACCTGCATGGGAAAAAACGGCGATAATAACTTATAAAAATAACATAGCCTCTTATAGGCAATGGCCTCTAATACATTTTTTGAGGCATTGACGGATCTTTTACAACAAAGTTGAGATTTTTAGTGTTGTGTCCAAGTTTTGAGTGGACAGTAATTTTATCGCTGCTTTATAATAATAAAATAAAAAATTTCATTAGAAAAATATACGTTTTATGAGTCGATATGAACATTTTTCCCCGTTAGTGGCGCTGTTTCAAATTAATGTACAGAGCGAATATCTTCTACACCTTTTTATAATAAACTTAGCAAACTATAAAGTTACCTTAGTTATTCTATCAACTAACTTATTTTAAATATATTTAACATGGTAGCAGTGTCGTTGTATGATTTTGATTTTTCACGTGCTTCTTTGGGGGCTGTGAAAATAAATAAGACACGTGCATGGATAAGAGTTGGGAGGTCGATAAAAGTGTCCGTTAAACGGTAAACAGTTTAAGAAATGCTTTTTTAAAGAGATCTACCCTTAACAAACTATCCTGCAGGATACCCTACAGAGTAATTGTACCCATTTTCTGTGGGATGTTGAGAAAGAGGTCTTTTTTTTTTTTCTTAATTTTTGCAACTTTTTAAAACTTTTGTAGGTACATACGATTAACAAACCAAAATAGCTTATAAAATAATAACAACTAAAAGAAATCAAGAAATAAAAAAGGCAACACTATCCTCTGGCGCTGGGATTAAACCTGGTCTGACAAGATACAGAGTAGAGTATTTTACCCACTTGGCCAGAGTAAATTCGATCGAACGATATGATTTTACGTCCATATAACTTGCAGCTGCTATAAGTTCTTCTTTTTGGACATTTTCTAATTTTACGGTAAATAATCATCTAGTATAATTATCCTTATTTATAACCTATTAAATATATAACTTGTTAAATATAGTATTCAAAATATTTAACCAGTTATTGTTACTAGATTAATTATACTAGGCTAATCACGTATGTTTCTCTTCATTCATACTCTAATGACTACAACGTGTTAAATATTTTAAATATAATATTTGATAAGCAGTACAGTAACTGAATTGTAAATAGATATAATTACACATGATAATTGTTCAGCGTGAGGTGAGAAAATATCTAAAAACGAAAACTTGCTGCACCCGAAAGTTATAAGGACGTGAAATCTTGTCCTTCTATCAAATCCACTCTGGGCAAGTGGGTAAGATACTCGACTCTGGATCTTGTCAGACCAGGTTAAATTCCCAGTGCCGGAGGATAGTGTTGCTTTTTTTTCTTTATTTTTAGTTGTCACTATTTTATAAGCTATTCTGATTGTGTTGTAATCGTCTGTACCCAGAAATTTTTTGAAAAGTTACAAAATTTTAAAAAATGGAAAGACTTTTTTTACTGATCATCCTGCAGGATGGTTTGGAGAGGGCTTTCACGAGTCAATTTAAAAAAAGTCTATTTTCGATAAAACTGAGGGATAGAATAAAAAAGTCAAGTTAGCGGATGATCTTAGCGTACTAGTTATTGATGGCAAAGACTATCACATTTAGGAAAAAGAGTTTGGATATTTTTAAAGCTGCTAAAGTTTGACGAGGTAGTAACAAGGGAGAAACAAGTGACAGACAGAGAATAAGATGGTTAGAAGAAGACTTTAAAGCAGTGAACTACATTAAGCAATCTAAAAAAACAATCTTAATTTATCAATGACAAGGAAACGGCTGTGAGTGCTAGTATTAGAGAATACTTTGATGATATGTAAGTAAAGGAATCAACAGCACGGCAGATTTGTGTGAAAAATACTTTCGAAATCGGAGATTCTAAGATTTTAAAGAAGCAAGTATATTATTTTCGTAACTTAAAAGTTGATAAATCAGTTCAAAATTGCAGGTGCTAGTATTAGTGAGAAAGAAAAGTCCAGCTATATTTTTATGATTCTGCCGAATGCTTTAAGTTGTATTGGTGATCCGATAGGGGCGGTCTTAAGAGAACCAGAACAGACTGTGGAATTCATTAAGAATGGAATAGAAACGTTTAGTGTAAGAGGAAGTAAAAAAGTTATTGCGAGTGACAGTAAAAGTGCTTTTAAAAGTGAAAAAAAAGAACAGAACTAAAAAAGTTTTAAGGAGGCCCACACCTTTCATAAAGTTACTACCATGCTCATGAAGATTTTACCACTTATTAATTGTACCATCTTTCAATAATTCTCAAAGTATGCAAGTATTTTACCGACTTAAATATTGCAAAAATAATGATTAAAACATGTCAATTTATTACAGTGCTCATGAAGAGGAGAACGAAATTACGAATTTATTTCGTAATGGTAACCACCAAGTTGAGGAAAAACTATCCTCTGGTAGGAAAATCCAAGATTGTATATTAAACGCAAGAAAAGGATATGTTTCTGACTATTTTTTTTAAAGTGTCGCAATTGTTTAAAATTATAATAATGATAGAAAAAAATAAAATTACGGTTCAATAAGCATTGAAGAAGCGATTTGGCAAACGATGTGAACAACAATATTTTTTAAACAATACTGAATAATAGCTTTATTGTACGAGGCTTTCAAATATATACATGACTGTTTATTTAAAAAGTGCCCAGTCTTATAGTTTACAAAAATTTTGGTCCTTATTTATACTATATTACTTTTACAGTAACTTCATTTTTATTATGAAACCGTTTGTAAAATTTTTTAATACTCTTTTACTGCTTGTGACTCTGTTACTATGTAGTAAGCGTAAGCCATCCATGGAATTTTGGTCAAAGGTTGTCTGTTAAATACTTCTGTTAATACCTGCTTTCGAAATTTTATTCATCATATTTGCAGATATCTTGTCTGCTCGGTCGAAAATTATCAGCTATTTAGTTAGATATAAATTATAGCTGTAATTATAGCTATATTAATGTGTATTATAGCTATAAATACCTTTCAGAAGCTGCTATAAAAACAGGTTACAATAGCTATATCAATATATAAAATAATAGCTGTATTTTTAGGTAAAGAAAAAAATTAGTAAATAATTTTTAATGTTATTTTCATTACGTATAAAGAGTTCGCAGAATGAAAACAACATTAAAAATCAATCATTGATTTTTGATTTACACTCAATTATAGCTATCATTTTATCCATAAACATAGCTATCAAGGAACTGGAAAAGCAGACTTCTAATTTAAATTTTGTGCCATCAGCCTCTGCCGGTAGATGTACTTTTTTTTATTGTTGATTTAATAACTGATGCAAAATCAGAGAGACCCAAGATCGCATGTACTAGATAACATCATTACTCATTAATATACGAAGTTTGTAGTTGATATGTGAATGTCAACTCCAAACTTTGTGGAGTATTTAATGATGATGTTAACTAGTGCAAGCGATATTGGATTTTTCCGATTTTGCATCTGTTTTCAAATAAACACTAAAAAAGACTATAGTTACCGACAGAAACCCATGGCGCAAAATTTAAATTTAGAATCTGCTTTTCCATCCCCTTAACACCTGTTTTTTATAGCTATTTCTGACACATATTTTTAGCTGTAAAATACATGATTATAGCTGTGATTACAGCTATAATGTATAGCTCATTAAATCGCTGATAATTTTAGACTAAGTATGTATTCGCTTAAATATCGATTGTTTAATGTCTGCTTATGGTTTTCGTTTTGTTCATTCAAAACTGCAATAAAACTTTTTGTTTGTTTTTGGATAAATTCACTCGTGCAGTCAACATTTTGCAAAACAAATCAAGGATTCGGACTCCTTTCGCAGCATTATGTAATGTATTGGATACACTGTTGAAAATCTCTATGGTAAGCTTAATTAATGAAAGGTACGTGCAGCATCGCTACATAAATGTGCATGAGTCTTACAAACTGGCTTCGAAACATATTTGGTCACTTCTAAGTGACCCAAGTCTATGCGAGGTCGAGGTACATGAGAGCGAGAGAGGCATAGCGCGTAAGCGCAGACACAGAAGAAGGAACGGAGGGCGCTCACCACTATACTAACATGGGCCCCAAGCTCATGTATGATATGGCCCCTCCCCTCCTTCTCCTTCAAGCGCTCAACTTGGATACGCTCGAGACGCTCAGCGCTCTTCACTTCCGAGTGGAACTCCGAAGCAAGCGGCCGACTACCAAGTTCAAGCACACAGACCTTTCCGTTTGAAGTCACAGCCATTGTTTATTTCAACTCGTCGTAACTTCCACAGTGAGACGACATTTTTTATGAGCTTTAAGCTATAATTAGAACGCTTCTGTTATCAGTTATACCATAGGTTTCTCACATCTCTCTCTATCACTCGACGTCGCATAGGGTAAGCCCTCGATTTAGACTAATTTTGACATCGGTTTATTTTCTGCAATTTAAAGCCAATCAAATTTAGTTTCGTTGAAGAGATTGTTATTGTGACGTGTCTTTTCCTCGCTTCCAATAAGGATTCATTATATGTTGTAAATATTTTAGTTGGTTAATAAACCTTTTGTTCCATTTTGTGTAAATGATCGCAGTCATCATTTTGTTTACTACAACTCCCGACTGACGTATCACAGAAATTAGCCCGATGCTAAATGTTTAAATCACGGCTCGTACTTATATATTGCTGCTCGAGTTCACAATCATTAATGCTTGATAATGATTTATAATTATTAAGTCATCGTACTTGAATGCAGCACGTATACAATCAATACAGCTTCCACTGCAACTCCGGTCTACCATGGCCCACATCAGCTAAGCCAACTAGAATTTGGTAGCAGAGTCTGTACATTTACGTTCAAGGCAAAACTCTCGATCGTTTAGTCGGCCATCTTGACATCGGCGTATTTCTTCTCAACGGCCAAAGGGCAACACCTGCTGCGAGCACAACCATTTGCTCGGCTTCACGTCTGTCTCACTCTATAAGTGCTTGCATCATCATAAGCATCGTCCACATCGGGCGAACGGTAGGAGGCGTGAAAAGAGCGCGTGGCCTACGCGCAGATTCCTTAAGCTCTATTCATTGCCCGGCTGTCTCTCTCGCACCACAGCAGCTTACTTCTTCTTCAGCAGCTTTCGCAGCGAGCGAGCGTGGGCAGGACTAAAGGGGGTGCACAAAATTGACAGGTATCATTCCTAATACTTCTCTCGCTCTCGCTCATCTGCTGAGCATCATATTTTACAGTACAATCTTCGTAGCTGTTTTTTCGTTACCAAACAAGTTTCTTAATTCGTAAAAAAATGAGTAACTTCGATACAGTTTACACCAATCAAGTGAATGCTTTTTCGATTCTTCAGAACTTTTATATAAATTCTACGGATAAAGTAGGACTAGAAAGGAGAACTTTGCGTCATTTGAAATCGCGTTTAGAGCTTTTAGAGGCTTATTGGACTGAATTCTTAGATAAACATGAATATCTTACTATTTATGAAGCTTAAAAAGGAGATAAATCCTATTTTAAAGAAGATAAGTTCTGAGAAGCAGAAGATATTTACATTTACTCTAAATCTCGAATCGATAAACACATTGATAGGTTATCAAATCAACAGCGTGATCTAACACCTGGTCCGATCAATCCCACGGTTTCTACATCTGCAACACTACCATCTCTCAAACTCCCTTCCTTTTCTGGCACAAATAAGGAATGAGAGTCCTTCAAACAAATCTTCTGATAATGATTAAAGATAAGGCAAACATTACGGATGTTGATAAGTTACATCATCTTCTTAATTCAGTGCAAGGACCTGCTGCTCAAGGTCTACAGGCCCAAGCATCAAATTTCAAGGTCGCCTGGGATAAACTAACACGTCGCTACAACAACACTCGGTTATGATTGTCTAACAATCTAAAAAAACTAATGCAACTTCCTGCAGCTCGCAATCGTAATGTTTATGATCTGAATGAACTTGTTGATAAGTCAGAGGAAGCCGTTCGTGCTCTTCATGACTTAGGTTGTCCAGTGAACCAGTGTAGTTCCTGGTTCATTCACTGCATAGTCAGGAAGTTGGATTCAAATTCTCGCGAAATTGGGAGATATCGCAGGAAGCAGTTTAAGGTTTTTTATCTTACAAGGATCTCGTTGCCTTCTTAGAATGCAGAATTCGATCACTTGAGCAATCAAGAGCTGCTTCAGAAAAATCTGATTTTTGTACTAACCAGATTTCTACTAGTTTGAATTCTTCAACCTCCAAGGGTGTTTCGGCTCATGCCACTCAAGCTAGCACCCCAAAAAAGCCCTGTTTATATTGTAATGAGTCTCATAACATTTTCATTTGCCCAAAATTCAAAGAGCTAACTATACAGCAAAGGTTGCAACACTGCAAAACACAAAAATGTTGCTTGAACTGCTTGACACCTTCACACTTTGCAGATAAGTGCCCGTCTCCAAGACGATGCAAGACATCTAGTGCACTTAATCATATCTTGTTAAATCCCAACAATATAAATAACAATACATCAGACAAAAAAAATCCTAACAAGCATGCATCTAAGATCGCCAATAACATGATCGATCCTATTTCGGAACAACCTAAAATCTCGATTGACGATCCCTTTTTTGCTGCTGCATCGCAATCGTCTCCAGTCAGCGACAAGCAGTCTGACACTATAGTATTTTTAGCAACGGCTCGAATTATCTTGTCAGATTCTGATGGTAAAACGGTTTCAGTCCGAGCACTGATAGACCCTGCTTCGGAAGGCTCGTTCGTCTCCACTCGTACAGTTCAGCTGCTTGCGTTGAAAATAAAACGATCGTTACGTTCTGTGATCGGAATGGGCGGAGTCGAAACTTCTAAATCCCAAGGTTCGACTCAATTAGTCCTAACATCAGCTCGAGAT
>JAPYYV010013675.1:0-12461 GCA_030522625.1 Copidosoma aretas
AAACGTGAAAGAAAAAAAAAACGGAAGGAAAAAGGGACAGGAAAGAAAGAAAGAACGACCGCCGGTGTCCACGATTCCATCTCTCGAACGCAAACTTAAAATTCAAAGCTCACCCAGCTTCCGCAAGATTAATGCCCGAGACGCGCGTCCATACACACGCGCGCGCTGCTTCTCTCCCTCTCTCTCTTCGACGCACATGCGTACACGTATATAATAATAATAATACACGCGTACAATAGCTTCGGGCTGGGCGCTCGAAATAGCAACAGGCAATAATCTGCAAAGCGTATAATGATCATACACCTCATGAATTTCGGCGATCGCTCGAACCGATGCTGCGAGGTACATGGAACCGGGTGCCCTACGTAAAGGTCCCCGTCTCTTCTCTGCAGGCCCTGTGTCCCGAAAATATACGTACATATAAAACATGCGATACGTGAAATTATCTACAGAAATAAGCTCGGCTTTACTTATCCGTATATATATGTAGGCCTTGTCAAGCCCGTTATCAGCGAGCAGCTCGGAATTCCCCGACATTACTGTACCTTGCGGAGAGAGTGAGAGAGGAAAATCGTTATTGGGACACGGGTACACATAGAGAAATATATTATCTACCCACCCCTGGATAGATACAACACCTATATCAACACGCGACGTGATAACGCCGGCAATAAATATACGACAGCAGCGATCGAGCTCGCACCGATGGACGATAGGTACAAGGTACCTCGTACGGGGTTCTTCTTCACCCATTTTTTTGCGCACGCCTGTACAAGTATACGATACGGATCATAGCTCACGCAATGTATCATGCCATCGCGTAGTTTTATGTCTGTTCCTGCACTGTTCGCGGCTCGTCGGAAAAAAAAAGACCAGCACGCCGAGGCCGTTGCGCAAGCTCAAGACTTCGAAAGGGCCCGACTCCCTACGTGGACAAGAGCCCTGCGTGCTGCATCGATTGGACCATTTATAGGCGTCGTCTACAGCAAAGGGGGTCGGAAAGTAAAAAAGTGCCGGTCAATTGTTCCTCCTCTTCCACACATTATATATTGGAACCTGAAAGGAGAGTTTCAGCGCCCCCTATGGCCGGAAAATAAACTATAGGAGCGGTGCAGGAGCCTATGCATTACACCGTGTGATACAAGGGAATTCATCGATTGAACAATGTAAACGTGAAATCTACTCAAGAAAGAAATTCAGTATAAATATAATTTCATCTACTTTGTTAATAAACATACTTTTTTAGTCAGACAATGCGTAAGAATCGAGAACTCAATGAATTCCCTGTACCTCTCGATGCATTTTTCACCTCTCCGTCCATTTAGTTCAAAATTTGGTCACACGGAAGTTTACAGAGGGCACTGACTAGCTTTCAGGTGCCAATTACTATCCCCCAAAAGCGCTACAAACACTCATCCCTCTATTGGCGTGCGCGCTAGCTCACAACCCATGTACACTACTGCAATTATTACCAGAAAAAGCGCACTGATGCCCTTGGCTTACCATAAGAAAAATTTTTTAGCATGGTGATCTGACGGTAATTCTATCACCTTTGGGGACCCCTGTTGCCACCCATCAGGTACAACCTATACTAGTGCCTATACTTATACAAAGTGGTTAATACATATACAAGATGCAACATCAACAGCACACGAGTACTGCTACTCCCCTATGATGGCTATGATCACGCTCGTGAGGCACGTGTGTATTCGTGTGTGACCCGGTAGCCGCCAGCCGGCAAGCTGCAAGAGCTTTCGTCGTCGCCGTCGCGTCTCTGTGCATATATACATGTACAAGATGAATACCGTGCCCCGCGTACTACTTCTACACTACCCCAGTAGACGAGTATACACCCCCAGCGCCCATCTCCCAAGTATATAACCGTCCCGTTTTCACCCACTGTTCGTTGTACAACATAGGTACAACACCCAGAGGAGGAGAAGAACGCGCGCGCGCGCACGCCGAAGCGCCGCGGCGACGACGACGACGATCTACTCTCCCGTCTCTCTGACGCATTGCAGGTGCGCGCCGACCAATCACCGGACGCCGCCGCTGCCGCCTAGCCGCGCTACTGCTGCTGTGCCGCCGCCGCCGCCGCCGCCGCCGCTGCTGCTACTCCATGCGCTGGCTTCCCTTGCGGACGATCGGCAGCTCTCTTTTGCTCCCTCTTCGCCGGGCCGCAGGCCAGCTCTCTCTGTCCCTTATAATGTCTCTCTCTCTCCGCAGCTTCTTCTCTCCCATTTTATCTAGCTCAAGCTCAAGCTCTGCCCTGCAAGCTCTCCCTACTGCTGCATGTTCAACATTGTGCATACCGTTGCTGGTGCACAGTGCACCGCGCGCATGTGTATACACATATTTTGCGCGTTCCCCCTCCCCCGCGTATATATATATAAACAAGAGAACCGCGCCCTATAATACTGACCGCCGCGAGTGTGGTGCCGGTATATATAGCACACGACTTGCAATCACTGCAGCTGCTACTCTACTTATACCTCTTTCTCGGTAGCTTGCGGGGCTTTTTTTTACTTGAAGACAAAAAAAAAAAAAAAAACATTTCACATTTCTGCCGGTTGGATGTACGCCTCTTGTTCCATCGCTTTGCTTTTCACAGCGTTGATTAACATAATATACGATGCGCGGAAAAACAACAAGCCGGGGAATCCCCGCCCGCGTTCATCGCTATACGGGGAATAACCCTTTTACTCCCTCTCTTGATGGGGCCCTACGCCCGCTTGTGCATTGTTTCAGGCTCCAAGCGCTTTTTTACCCCGCTTCAACGTATAGAATACGATCTCGAGCTTGGTTCCGGGTAACGAGGAGCCTGCAGTAATGGAGAAACACGATGAAAACAAAAAGCTTCCGACGAGTGTACCGCTGTGATGATATACTTCTTCATCATCATCTGCACTCTCGAATATTTTTATTAGTAGGCAAAAATGGCGAAATCGTGGACCGCACGGCCGAAAACACTGCTGATGGGAATGACGACGAGACAAAAATAAACCAATGACACATACTCGATATCCCGGCTGTCGTTGGTGAAGTGTATAAATCCAAATCACCCAACGATCACACATCATTGTACCCTGTATAAGTATAATATGTAACGGACAAAACAGGCTCCGGGCCGCATGCACGCGACGCGCGTGTATATAAATTTGCACCAAGTTTCGCGGGCGAGCAGCCGAGCGGCACGCGCGCGCGCACCGTTGAATATATACAAGTATATCGAAAGCTCCGTCTCCCTTCCGCCCGCAAGCTCTGGGGGGGGGGGGGGGGGAGAGGGACAAACTCGCTGGCCAGGCAGCCAGCGGCGAAGCTGGCAGTCTTACGGCCGACGTTTTCTCGACGAGAGGCACGACGTATAAATAAGTTGTACTTGCAAGCTATACGTTGCACTCGCTGCAGAGCACGCTGTTGTCCACGTTCGGTTGTTTTCTAATTTTACCACACGACGACTAGATTGCCTGTACTTTTGACGTTGCGGTTCTCGGACAACAACAATCTGTGGTGAAGCTCATCGTTGTCGCGCTTCTCCGCAGCTTCGAAAGCTCCAACGAAATCAACGGCAACACCGTCCTCTCTCAGCGATATAGATTGTTGTTGTTGTTAGTGAGACATTTGTTGTTGATAACAGTAGAATAATTGCTGTTATTTACTTACTCGTGTGTGCCGTCGCCCGCGACCGTCCTGCATCATCAGAGGTTCTTCAAGAAGAGCGACGGGGATAGTCGCCGCGCGCAGACGAGCAAGAGAGAAAAGACGCACGTCCCGCACGTCGTTCGGCGGCCAGCGAGCAGCAGTTGAGCAGTACAAACCTACTCTACAGTCTACTCTGTCGTACGCGCGTTCTGTCTTTTGCGGTGCGTTCACGCACGTCGTCGTATATACACTTTATATACATACCTCCTCTCGTCTTCGTCGTCGTCGTCGTCATTTCGCAGCCGCCTTCTTCCCCCCCTCCCTCTTTCTATCTTCCAGTGGAAAATACACTGCACGTATAGTTGTTCTTCCTCTGTTTTCTATATAGAGAGAGAGAGTCATATTATAGTGTGCCTGCTGCTGCATAATCTTCGAGTTTCTGCAAGAAAAACAGTACACGTCTACGTTTACAACTAAAATAATACTGTCTCGATAATTACTCACTAAAAGTGCTAACGAGGAGCAGCAGCAGCTGAGAGAGAGGCATATATCGGCAGTTCTCGAAGAGGACGCAGAGAGGGAGTTCCGGCTCGTCGGACCCGCGCGCACGCAGCAGAAGAGGTTAAGGATCGTCGAGGAGCTTTAACCGCACCGAAGCAGCAATGGTGAGTACTAGCACCGAGTCCATTATAACTAGGGTTTAGGCGAATGCGGGGTTTTATTGTGCTAGGTAACTAATCGCCGGGGCGTTTGGTCTTCATTTTATTCGTTATTTTCTTACAATTAATTACATACCGTAAACATCAGAGAAGGCGGACGACGCGACGCGCCAGATGCGTGCTTTGGATTTCCTCCACCTTTTACCTATTATTATCATCGACGCGCTGCACGAATCCACAAGGTGTGCGTAGCACGCGATTATTCGACGTTCGCGCAATCGTACGAGTATAAGTACTTACCTATAGGTATTTATATATCCATATCCGCTTACTATTATTTTTATTCATCACCTCTAACGTACCCTGCGTTCCGCGGTACGGGACAATCGCGACGCCGGCCGATATGCGTGTGCGATTGTATCCTCGTCGTCAAGATGGACTGGACTGCAGGGCAGAAAAGCGTTCTCCCGGCTCTCGAGGAAGGGACCAGAGCTGCAGTTTACTCGTCTGCAGCAGTTTCCGAAGGAACGGAGCGCGTACATATACGTATGTGCATGCAGTCAACGGTCAAGCTGTGCTATACTTACAAGTGTTTTGGCTGATCATTTCTGCAAAACGTATTGGCCTCGGTGCATGGCACATTTTATACGTATCAGCCGAGAAAGTTTGCAACGCAAGCCCCCAGAGCAGGGGAGTTCATAGCCTCGTCCGAGCAGGAGATCGATCGTACAACAGTCGGTCAAGCTGGTCAGCATCATGCTCTTCTCCACGCCTGCCACTCCTGCCACTCCTGCCAGTCCTGCCAGTGACCGGAGAAAAGTGATTGTGATGGTCTAGTCATGTATATACACAATGTATATTGTGCTCCAAAAATTATAGGCATGCCAAGGAAGAGCTTCATCAGATATGTTTTGTCGTCTGAGCCTGCCGACAGCATCGTCGACGTCCTCGTTGCACGTATATGATATATACTTACGTTACTGCGGTAGTTTTCGAAAGTGTTCAAGAGTGAAAGAGTCTGTCCTCGTCAGTTATTAATTTTTTTTTTTCAACTATTGGAGCAGTATTTTGATAATAAACGTGATCGAGGTAGATGTGTACAAGTGTTACTCGTCCTGGTGATGATGACAATTATGATAATTATATGATGATACACGTGTATGTGTATATAAATAATTGTGCGTCATGTGCGAGAAAACGGCATACTTGTAGGCCTTGCCAGCAAAGTATACGCATTTGAATTCTAACCTCCGCACACGGAGTGCAAGTCGTCGACCGTCGCCGCTCTTTCGTTCGTGCCTCCTGCAAAATATATTATAAAGTTATTTTAAAGTATTTTATAGGCTTATATAGTTATTATATGCGTCCACATTTATAGTATACATTGTGCTAAAGAGTATATACGCTGTATTAGGGGCATATAATACTTTCATGCTCGCGCATCGGCCGGTTGGCTGGAATTCAAAAGCTGACTCGAAGCCGCTCAGGCACGGCAGCAGCAGGACGACGCGACGAGCTTGGAATTCGAAACTCTCGGGAAATTGCTCGCCGATTCAGTGCCTCCTTCTCCTCCTCTTTGTGGGAGTGCTCAGACTGCTCAGTGCTCTTGAGAACAACACTTGCAATACCTACACGTCACCATATGCATATACCTACGTGTGTACGAAGAAGACAATTTCGAAGTTTGGACCTTCTACTTATCTTTTCAATATACATCAACTTGGGGTGTGTGCTCTTGGACTATCCAGCGATCGAGCAGCTGCAGTTACCAAATTCTCTCCGCAATATGTATAATAGCAGTTGGTACGCACGGGACTTCATACAATATAGTGTGTATCTGGTTCCACATAATTTGGCGTAATTTGGCTGCAAAATATAATGTCGGGTGACTAATTGCTTTGGAGCTCGTAACGCGATAAGTTGATAAGATATGAAAACAGTCATCTGGTCGATGAAAAATATATTTACATGGTTGCCTATAGCACGCCGACGTATGATCAATAAATTTTGTCCCAACAGTCGAGGATTAAAAGTTTAAAAAGAAAAAATGACGGGAGCTACAGAGGTATCAAGTGGATTGCAATCGATTGAGGGGGTGCATAGCATGCAGGTCTTTCCTCCTTCAGCCCCCCCCCCCCCTCCGGCTTGACACCACACTGGCGGTTTAAATCGCGCTTGGGCAAATATTGACGCCTATACTTAAGTACTCTATGTACGCGCGTCTTGGAAAACGTGTTTCTTTTGATTTCTCCTTTCTATACATACATACCTATGAGTAAGTATCTAAGTATCTTTATCACCGTTACTCACATTCTTCAACTCGCGTTAGCGCGCGCCTATTAACCGACTTTGTTTTCGTGCCGTCTGTCTTGTTTCTCTTCCTCTCTCTACCGTATACACCTGATGTAGGAGGGATTCCCCGAAAAATCTCCGATAGGGGCGTTCTCCAAAATTAGAAACAATAATCTTTTTTGAGCAACGGATGAGGGAAACATACGATAAACGATCTGTGACAGTTTTTTATAGAATTTTTCAGCAGTTAATCCAATGCGATCATAGCATTGTAAAAACTTATAGTTAATAATATTTCTTTTAATTTTCTTACAAACCTTATGATTCTGTGTCAAGAATGTTTCTGAATTACAAAAATTTAATCTCTTGAAACTTAACGAATTTTGAACTCCGAAATTGTGGAGGCCAGATAGAATGATGACCGGAAACATGTTTCACCGAAGTCTTCAAGAAAATTGAACCATGCCAGAATTTGAAAAAAAAATTCAATAATTTTTCGATAGCGCAAAAATTAAGTCGACAGCGTCACAATATCCCTCATTAGCGTCCAACTTTCAATCTTCCCCATACTCTTTAAAGAAAATCTTTTTAAATAATTGTTGCATCTCCGCGGGGACTTCCATAACGAGATTCTCGAGATTGTCGAAAAAAAGGCTGATACCATGCGCCCGTGGCCGCGCTTTTGTGTAAAAAGCCGAAGCTTCCCCGCAGTCCGTCGCCTCGTAGGCTTTCTTTCCCCCCTTTCCACGTCGTTGGCCGTCTTCGCGGTCGCGCACTGCAGTCGCTCGAGCTTTGCGATGACAAACCTGGGCAAGCCCACATGTGTATACATATATAGTATGTATACGATATAAAGCTGTCGGATCTCTGTTGAGCTTATTGGCGTTCGCCTGCTGTGCAGCATAAGTATACTGCGAGTACTGTATATTACCTGCAGAAGTGCGATTCGCGTCAGGGTGTGTAGGGTAAATGTACACATTGCAAATTGCAAGACCGGCCTCTTGCCTTGCCTTGCAGAGTTGCAGCTGCAATTCAACGGCTTCCTCTCCGCACATGTGCACACACATGCACAGTTGCACCCACATATTGTATACCTTGCACAATGCACCCGCTCTTTTATACGGCACAGCTACACACACGGACCAGCTGAATGGAATATAATGCCTCGCCTCCCCAATTGTACCTCCCTATATACCTTTCGTGCCTCTTATGCTTCGCGCCGACGAGACAAGAGGACTATATAGAAGAGAGGAGGCAAAAGAAGAGCGAAAAGAGCGAAAGAACGAGACGGCGACACGGATACGACACTTGTCCGGTTCGTTCGTCTGTCTGTCTTGCCCGGTGCAGAAGCTGCCGCTACTATACGTGTATACTTTCGCACTCGCTTTCGCACGTGGGTGTATTATTATACATATATATAACAGCAGCGCTTATGCCGCGTATGTAATGGTCCAGCTAAAATCATCGATTCAGTGGACTATTTTGGCCCGCCATATCGGGGAGAAAAGTTGGCTATCTCTGCGCTATGCAGCTATCATATTCTTCAGCAAGACGTCGTTCCTTTTCTCCCATCACTTGTGCGTAATGTATTTTTTTATTGTTATTGCGCGTGTCCGTCATCGCCGCGATTCTATTCCCTGGCGCCGAGAGCTCTCTCGATGGTGGGCAGTTCATCAAGTACACGATACGAGAGCCAGTTGTTGGCTTCCAAGTCATTTTCACGAGAGTTTTTGTGGGGATTGGGGTTGCGCCGATTTGGCCGTTGGTCGCAGTATGTAGCATGTAGGCCGGAGCAGGAAGTAAATTTCGAATTTTGTTGGCGATTGAAGAAACAACATTGGCTTTTCGTAGGTATCAGCTGTGAATGGTCTTTTTTCCTCGAGAGCAAGTATCTTTTGTTTTAACAAATCATTTCATTTTTAGACTTCTGCAAATTATTTGCTCGATAATTTCAAATATCTTTGCGTATTTTTGCTAGGGCTACTCGTAGGTTTTTTCCTGAAGCTAGTTAGCCTGAAGTTGGCACGTGCTAGTTTTTCTAATTCTGCACGTTTTGCACATATTGTGCATAATTTTATTCAATTATAGCAAAAATCGGGCTGACCTGATTTTGCACATGGTAAAGTTCGACCGACATCAACCCAACAGTGTTCTTTCAATTCAGATAAAAGTATTATTTGTTTTGTCAAAAACCGGAAAAAAGTAGTACTTCAATGTGTATAATACTGTGCAGAATAGCACTTTCATCTCTACATTTTCTACTAACAAAAAAAATGTCAAAATACCGACAACGAATCCCGGTCGCATCAAAAATCAAGTATGTATGTACCCTACATAACGTATACACAACATAACTAATTGTAACGAGTGACTAATAGACCAGCCATGCGGCCGCGGAGTCGCCGGCCAACGGCCGGTTATTCTCTCTTTACTCGCTTTTCCCTGCCATGCCTATAATATGGTCGAGTGTGAGCGTTGGCTGTCCGACTCTCTCTCTCCTTCTTTTTCATCCCGCTACCGATACGTTATATGCACACATGTCATGTTTGTACGTATGTATACTCGAGAATAGCGACTAGACGAAAGAATCTCATGAGGTTTATGTTTTTTATCTTATTTCTTTTCGTCTCACAATACCTCGATATAGGAATTTCAAAATGGCTGGGCTTTTCCGTTATAATTAAATTACTGATACATGATTATTATTTCACACTATACTCATCCATTCCTCTCCTCCCCAGTGGAAATATAAAATACTATCGATGTCTCATCTATTTGGGAATTTTTTTTATTTGGACAGTTCCGACTAGGCTTGATTAACGGTGATTTTGCAAAAATTAAAATCTCTTGGATTGAAACCCAAATTGATAGGAATGTAGTGTACAAGATTCGTGTGTACCCCTTATCGTCTGAAGGTTTGAAAAAACAAATGTTAAAGTTGATGGCTTGTACATACGTGAACAAATAGCCCTTTTTAGGTGAAAAACATAACATTGCCAGAGAATATAGAATATATTATATTTTTCACCATACTGCGACGGAAGTAGGAACTTTTCTTCCGCTTCGCGGGGAAAAAATTCCTCCTCCCGGCGCAGGATTGATGAAAAATCGTATACGCACCACGGGAGGAAATAAAGAATGCTCAGATCACACGTTTGCCACCCTCGGCTCGTAATGTACTATTCTTGCATAGAAGAACAGATCGGCCGTTTTCGCATCCGCAAATTTTTACGTTAGTTATTCCCCCCGTGAGGTAGGTGGCGTTAGAGTCGGTAACGATTTGTACACTAGACGGAAAGATATTTGTGCCCCGCAAAGTTTAAATTCACTAATGAAAGGCGTTATGTAGGACGACCAGCCAATAAAAAATAGCATTCAAATTTCGTGGGGCACGAATATCTTTCCGTCTAGTGCATGCCTATGGGGATATTCCGCAATCGCTGTCGGTAGCATGTTTTGACAATACCACAGGTGGCGCTGCTTTGCTGGCGAAGTGTACGGCAATCCAACCACGTGACTCACCAGTAAAAAGCATACCGTGTTATTTGCATCAACTCACTTTCTTTTAAACAAGCGTGTAAACACCGTCTGCTTTTTACTGCTGAGTGAAATTGTGGGACACTTCGCCAGCAAAGCAGCGCCACCTGCGGTGTTGCCAAAAAATGCTGCCAACAGCGATTGCGGAATATCCCCTTCATAAATCGTTACCGGCTCTACCGCCACCTGCCTTATGGCATAACTAACGTAAAAAGTGTTACGAGAAAATATATATTCTATATTCTCTGATATTGCTACGATAACCAATGTTAACCTTCAAAAAAGCTCCTGTCCTTACGTTTGATAAACCTCTTCATAAGCTATGAGTTAAAAAGACCCCATCTGGACACTAATTTTTAAAAGGCTTTTCTTACATTTTCTCGGGGCAAAATGACTCATTACATCCTCAATTGCATTATAATCAACCTTCTATATTGAAACTCTACTAGTTAGCACTTCAGAAAGTTATATTAATTTATTTGCTATGTGTATATATTATATCCTCTCGATATCCTCCATATACAATAATTTTTATTTACTGTGTAGAATTATAAGTGAGAATTTGTATATTCTCGTTATTCGTAGAATCACAACTCATGCTATGGCGTGAAATAAATTCTCAAAGGCAACTGTTCACGTCAATCATGTAATTATTTATTTTTCCAACTGCATAATGAAAGGAATGTTCTTCCCTAGTCTTTTGGTATAGTACTTTTATCAACGCAATGTACGTAAATTATTATTCATCAGTATGGTTAATTTCAAAAAAAGTTAAATAAAATGAAAGCTTTGGACCAGGTTACCTCTCCCTTCTTTAATTCTATACATATGTATTATGTTTCATTAAGACAAGTTCTGTTCTGTGTTACTCTTTATAGAGATGGTTCGCTGATTAAAGCGCGCGAGTGGTGAGAGGAAAGAATCTGATAATTATTCTACTACATAAATATACAATCGTGCTCTACACTGTTCATTGCGGGAATCATCCACTTAAATGGACGTCTATCATTTTAATTACCAATTTACTCTCGTAGTTCACGAGCGTGAAAAGCTTGTGCTAGAAAAAAAAAATGGTTGGATGCTGTGTGGTAATGAATTCGGGAAATTTGATTTACAACAGTGCAGGTCGATGCTTAATATTTTATGTTGGTAATCAAATTAAAATTGCGTCACAGTCGTTAAGTATGATACCGACCGGGTACATATCTTTTATTAGAACTGAGTACCTTTAATATAAATTTGGCCTTCAACAACATATGATATGAGTTTTAGGAAATTCCATCCGTTCTCTTGCAAGCTAAATAATGTTTCGTAATGACTTCCATCAGTATGTTTGTATCAAAAAATGTTGATAACAATGCAAACTTATATTTATAATTAAAATCTCCAGAAATTATAAAATAAAGAAACAAACTTTACTATGTGGTACACCGACCACACTCGAAACTGCGTGTTCCGTGGGCGGTAGTCATTGTCTTTGGCTCAGTCTGGCTATTCCGGTTTGTCTTGCTGCCCACACTTTATTCTCATCATAAAAAATAATTCACGAAGAAAAGTGGCCGCATGAAAATTAATCAGTAAAAATTAATTGTTGCTCTATTATTTTAGTTGTAACTCGAATCAGCTTAAAAACTTGATGACGAAATGTATCACCTAAGAGATTTTTATTAATTTTAAAATTTTGAACAGACCTTATCAGAACATAATTTAATAGTAGTTTTCGTCACAAAAGTGCGATCGCCTCCAGGGCGATTTTGCGGCCCGAGGGTCCTGCGAAGCAGGCCCGAGGGACCGTAAGGTAGCCCCTCAAAAACGCCCGAGGTAGGAAAAGCTTATTAATTATGAAGCGCTTCCGATTACTATTTGAGCGACTATCCCTACTCACTCTGATTATTGAACTCGATTGAAATGCAACTAAAAACTAGGACCATAATTTAGTTTATAACTAAACGATTTTTTTCTCATTATTTTGTCATCTTCTTTCCCAATTTTTTTGTAGCGGGTCAGACTGAATAAACTGAAAAATCCTACAAATATTGGTCAGGAATTGGTTTTGTAACCGTCGTTCCAGTTTCTAGATCAAAGTTTTATTATGCTTCACACACAAAATTTTAGTAAAAGTGGTAATAAAAAAAACCCCATTCAATCGTTTCTGCTTAAAAGGGTATTATGATCATAGTATTACTAGAGTAAAACGCTGCATTTTGGGTTTAATCGCTTGTAAACTAACATACAATAGTACATTACGCCACTAGGGCGCAAAGTGCGTCTTTGCGCCCGTGGGCGCGAACGCTTGCGCCTGCGTGGCGTATTTTATTTTTCTCCTTGAGG
>JAPYYV010013678.1:0-15580 GCA_030522625.1 Copidosoma aretas
AAATAAGACCGTCTTAGCGTCGCGAGAGGGTTGATAAAAAAAAAATGCGAGTTTCGCAACGGCGGCGCGTCTTCCACGAGCTTTGAACAGCTGAGGCGCGCTGCTGTGCGAGTGCGTAAGTGTGATAATCGTATACGAGCCCGTGGGCGCACGGTTGAAAAGCGTGCCTACGATTGTAAATACAGGCGTGATGGCGAACGACCATCGACCGATCGAAACTAATCGTGTACGACACTGCTGAACCGCAATCGCAGTGCGGCAATCACACATAATATTATATGCTTGTAGCAATCGATGTTTCGAAAAACCAAGTCGCGCGCGCCAACAACATTTTTCTCGTAAGCACGAAATGAATTTGGCACCGGTTCCGAGCGCGCCGGATTTAGTTTTGGTTCTCGGGTGCAAATGTAAAAAAGCGCGCGTGTATCCGCGCACGCACACTGGTTCTCAACGAGAAAACAACAGCGCCTTGACTGCTCGCTGGGTCGTGCATGTGTACGAGTCTTACCTGCTGCCGAGGCATCGTGCGCCGCGCGTAATGCGCGACAGCATTAATGCCAAATCGATCGGAAAGATTGACGATATTGTTTACGTCGCTCGCGGAGGAGGAGGACGAGGAGGCTCGAGGTCGGGTGCATTGACTCGCGCGAGGGGAACAAGGCAACGCACTTGTCGTCCGCGCGTCATGACACACACGAATGCAAAGTATATATAGTATACTATGTGCGACGATCATTTGAATTTTCAGTGGTACCGCGAACTCTCAAAATCCCATTCTTACGACACGCCGGTTATTAACGCGAAGCGCAAACATACCTGCTGCCGGTGCGGTTGCGAGATTTATGATGATTTTTCGGCGAGTTCTTGAAAAAAATGAAAAGACAGGAAAAAACAAGCTGCAAGATAGTTCGCGAGTATTTTGTTGCGTAATAAAAGCACCTGTCGCAGCACCTCTTTTTTCCCGGGTACAGTGTCGTTGCGAGTTCCGAGATCGCGTGCGCAGAAATTCATCGGCAAACAGATTTCGTATTTCCTTCTTTTTGCGCGAGCGACCGATACGAGAGTTCATTCATACAATACGCCTATACACATTTACGGTACAGGGAGCTTGAATCACTGCGCTGAGAAAAGCTTTGTAATAAAAATGAGAAACTCATTTATTATGTCGAATCGAACTTTTTCTGGGGTGCGTATGGTAAAAATCGTATCGCGTGATACGCTAATAGTAATTTTCCCCATGCCCACCCACTGTCATTTGATGTGGTGTAATCGTGTGATATTTCACGCGCAAAAAAGAAAAAGAAATTTAATGTTCAATATAAAAGTTTCGAGCTGTTGTTCGTACAATAGACAAGTTATCGTATTGCATGTTTATTCGTATTACAAAATTCAGTACACAACGCAGATACACTTAAAAATCTAACATAAAATTACAATATATAATTATAATACAAAAAAAATCCACATGACTAGACTATTCGACGACATGGACGAACAACGTTATCCACCGAAGAATTTAAAATTTCACAAATTTGACATAAAAAGCATGACATTTACAAATTTTATGATAAAACAATTAAGTACGATTCTCAGACTAATAGCTTTTTTCAGCATGGAGCTGACTCATCGCCTTACTCCACCTCATTATTACTATTAGTGGTACAGTAAACAGATAAGTTAAATTTTTTAATCAGTGTCAATCACAATTTCTATGCTTGTGAGATGTAATGTTTTTGTTCGACACTCTGAAGATTCACTATTCGTAGTAAGAGTGTGCGAGACAAAAAACCTCGCTGGATTTCTCGTTTTGTTTCGAAAATTGGAAAATCTCAACTTCAAATTTCTCGTCTTGAAAAATAAAAGTAAATCTGGAGAGAATCGATGAATCTCGTTTAAATTGAAATAAGTCCGAACATCGACAGTTTGTTCGATACATTCGAGATTTACCTTGAAATAACCCGGAGAAGGCCAAGAAATCTTAACAGTCTCGACATTTTCGATACGGCAAAGATGACAAAAATTTCTCGAGGAGAAATTTTTTCGTCAAATCGCAGATCGTGGGCATGTAACTTTTTTCGTCCATAGCGTCGACACTACACGTTAGTATGTATCATCCTTAACAGCACAGAACGTTTTAAAAATGTTGAAAAAATGTTGTTTTCAAAACTTAAAATGTCGAACGAGTCAGCTGCTTTTTGTTATGACGACATCACTTCCGGATTTTTTACGTTTTAATTTGCATGTTATACACAAAATTCCATTAGATTCGTACGCTAGATTATCGAAAAATATTGGATACGTGTTTTTTTCATTTTTTATGCAAACAAAAATTGACGAAGATACAGCTAGTCAAACTTTAGGAGTGAGGAAAACCAACTGGAAATCCAACTTTTTTACACGCAACATCATAATTCGTATAGGCAAACTTAGGTACTATACCATTTGGTTGACAACATTGCCAAAAACTATAATCATCATCAAATTGCTTGCTCCCCCATGTTAGGTGGTGTCAATCAAATTGATGTGTCAGAAATCCAGAAGTGATTTCTTTAGTCACAAATAGCAGCGTACTCGAAAAATAATTTCAGTAATTTTTACCGTCAAACTACGGTGTTATTGAAACGCTGTGCAAATATAGGAATTTTCATAGTAAAGTGACGATAAAACATACCTAAAATAGAGGAAAAATTTTAGGAACTGGCGTTACGTCCCTACATTACCGTAGTTTCAGGGTAATAATGCTGTAGTTCTTTTCTGCGTGGCGTACATTTTCGACGGTATTAAAACGTTCCCACTTCATGAACTTTTTTTTAAACGTCACAAAGTTTGTATGCTGCACTTAACAATTCTTTAAACAACATTCATTCACAAGGCCTCCTTGATGATGACGGACGCCTGCAGCAGCTTCATCTCCTGCTCCTTCGCCGGTCCAGTCTCCTTGGGCTGTTGTTTGCGCATCTTCCTCAGGAATTCCGGATTATTCCACTCCTGCACGTCCCCACTGGCCCACACGGCGAACACAACATTCGTTCCGAGCAGCACCGCAGCCACGATCCAGAACACCAGTCTCCACTCCTCGAGCGTCTGATTCGGCGTCAATAGGCCAACGACGTAGGGCGTGAATATCCCCGTGGCCGAGGCCATACAATTAGTCAATGCCATCAGCGAGCCTGCATAATTGGGCGTCAAATCGAGCACATTGACTTTGACACTGGGCAGCGAGCTCCCGAGCAGGAACATGGCCGCTGTGATAGCCCCGACTACCACCAACCTGTCGCAGCCCGCGTACGAGGCCCCAACCAGGAACACAGCGGGCCCAACCGAGGCCACTGTAGTCCCGAATTTTCTAACTCTCGTGGTAGTCGCTCGGCCGCTTGCCACCAGCCAGTCCGACAGCCACGAGGCCAGCAGGCTGCCCAGCCACATGAAGAGGTACGGCAAGGCCGACAGGTAGCCGTTGTCCCGGATCGAGAACTTGAGGACGCTCGACATGTACTTGTTGAGGTCGCTGATTAGGGTTAGAAAACCCCAGCCGTTACCTATGGACGCCACGCTGAGTGCCCAGACAGGCTTCGATCCGAGGATGCGGCCCCAGGGCACAGGGGGTACGTCGCGGTGTTTGTGCTCGCTAAGGCGCTCGTGTAGGAACTTGGCCTCTGCGTCCGAGACGAAGGGGTGCTCCTGAGGCCCGTCGTAGCACAGGATGACGAACAGGAGGAACCAGATGACGCCGAAGCCACCGAAAAAGTAGAACACGCCGGGCCAGCCGAGGCCCGAGCGTTCGAGGATCAAGCCAGAGATGGCGCTGGCGAAAACCGTGCCGAGAGGTGCCCCGGCAAAAACGAGCGAACCAGCCATCGAGCGCTCCTCCAGAGGGATCCAGTGGGCGAGCATGACGTTGGCAGCTGGGTACATGACGCCACAGCTGAGGCCGGAGAGAAGCCGCAGGAGGATGAGGGCAGTGGAGCCACCCAGGTGGACGGCTAGAGGCGATAGTGTGGTGAGCGCCCCGGTTAGGAGGATGCCGAAGCCGAGGGTATATTTGCCGCCGAACCGCTCGGCGATCATACCACCAGGAATCTGAGTGGCTGCGTAACCCCAATAAAAACTGGACAGTATGATGCCCTGCAGAAATAAGATATGGTAATTTTACCCTCGGTAGGAGTAGAGGACGATGCCCTGAAATTTGTTGAGGTTGTGTAGGGATGAGTTAAGCTTGAGTGGGTTTATTTGAAGTTGTTGCGTAATGGAATATAAATTTTATCCGGTGGCACATAGCATATTAAATTGAAACGAGAGAGTTGCAACATTGTGCAAAGGTTGAAACATTGCACAAACATTTGCAGAAACGATTGCAGTACAATATTTTACAGATCTAGGAATCATTGAAATAGTTTTAAAATATTGACTGTTTATGCGCAATATTCATAATAAAGGTAAATTTAAAATTCCTGCAATATTTTAGCAATATTTTTTACCAAGTTTTTTATGTTACATAAATATTTTATTCTTGTTCCAAAGAAGAAATGCTGAGCGATCACAGTACCATCGTAGCAATATTTTACGTAATTGTTTTATAAATATTGTAGATATATTGTTGAAACAGAGAAAAGATGGAAATTGCATGTGCTAATAATGATTCCACGTCACTGTGATATTGTTAAGTGCCTCACCCGTAACGTTGCCCTAATATTGCAGTCATATTGTTGAAATTTTTCTGAATAAGTATTGCTACATACTTTTAAACAAATTTTCTTACAATATTGCAGCGATACTAAAGAGTAAAACTGGAAATATTCTATGGGTATTGCAACAATATTATAAAGTATAATATTACTTTAATATTAGTCAATGTGCTAATAATGTTACCTCAATATTGCAGTAATTTTTTTTTTCAACCTATCGACATATTCATGCAGTATTATGGATACTTTCCAATAAAACAGTTCTACAATATTGTGTCAACATTGCTTAGTATTTCTTAATATGCACTAGAATATTAAAAACATATTGAAATAGTATTTCAGAAATATTTTATTGAGATCTTAGCAATATTGTACAACTGAAATTGCACAAATATTGTTGTAATATTGCTGAAATTTGTATGCAATATTGTAGCAATGAAACATTAACGCCCTTGTAATATTCCTGCTACATTAAAAAAAAATTATTGCAACCATTTTTTACTACTTTGGCTTTATTGTGTCAAGATTAAACGTTATGTGGGGTATGCCTGTGAATCAAATATTCCCTCGTTAAGAATGCATTAGGATATCATGAATAATTGGTGTTTGAGCCTCTGATTAGTTGTGCTCGTTAATGCTTGTAATAGACGATGGACGAATTTTGATTGACTTTGGGCTTTCCATGTGTTTATCTGTTTAATTAATATTAGAATATAATTAAAGCAGGTTATATTTAACGTAGAGTTTTGGGTGATACGAAATGTAAAAAGTAAAATTATTATTGCCCGGAAGACCGAAAAATATTTCAAGTTATTATGACGAGTTCTGATGGTGTTTCGTATTTGAAATCTGTTTTAGAGTAAATTTGTCAATATCATGAAACCCATCTAAAGCTCAACTCACACCCGTGACCCATTGCTAAAAAGTTACCGTGGTCAATTATAACTATTGAAAATAATTTTAGTTAAATTCTAGTGGGTCGTTTTGAAAATCATTTTAGTAAAAATTCGCCACAAATTTTATATCGTGCTGGAGAAGAAACGCTACATTCAAAAGTATACGAATCTTCCTTACTAACCACGACAAGTTGAAACACACCCCACCTGCTCGTATTCGCTCCATTCATAGGTCCCACCCTTGAAGGCAGTAGAATTGTCAGAAGCTTCGTTTTCGAGCCCAGGACAGGAGTGGTCGGTGATATTTGTCTTCTTCTCGTGTATCGGGACCACCATCTGCGTTACGGTGATCGATAAACACACACGCATAGCGTATGCGCTAAACAGAGCGAGAAATCCCATGAATACAAACACCCATCGTTGTGGGATCTGGGCACCTAAAAATATTCAACTAAATAAATTTCATCATGCCTACATCCTTTCGATTTATATCACATGTATATGGTTTATTCCTTTTTTTCTTCTTTCAAAATTATATTTCATATTTCGATCATTCTATGAAATTATTCTTCGACTGACGGAAATATCAACAGTAACGATCGAATATCAACCGGCAGATTTACGATTGAAAATACGCAGCATTGCAATCAGCACATTTTGGAGCAGTGATGGAATAGCTTCTTTACTGAATTCTTTATTTCTTCTCACATGTTACATGGTAAGACCAAAGTAAGGCGTTGCCTTGACATCACGGAAATTTATACGCGCACATCCGATTGTTACTACCTTTTCTGAATTACTTATCAGCGTGTAAACTTGACAAAAATATTTGCTCTTCCAAAGAAAACAAAGGATTGCATACTTGCGTGTGTACTGATGATATATAGTATACTTACAACACGACTTGATTGTGGATGACATTAAAATACTAATATGTTGGTAGTGTTAATACGGCGAAGAACAACTTTTTTTCAACAGGATTTTTTTAGACTTTAGATTTAGTATCGTACTAATCGATTCAATAGCGATCAAAGCCACATTTGAGTTTTGATAAATTTGCTGAATACGTAGGTGCGGCGTCGCAGATGTCTCTCTGTTCAAATGGAAAAGTGGAATGAAACGAATCGAACGATTGGCGCTTGCTTAAAAGTACTTGCGTATCTGCTCATTACTCGAAATATGAGTGAATATCAGACAAGAATTAGTCGATAAATTTCATTGACGTCATGAAGCCCAATATTTGATTAAAGTAACAAGAAGGAGAAGAAATTGAGACGCTGCCTTTAAGTCAAGGTTGAAGCTGTAAAGCCGACAATTTGATTTATGCGTGGAACGATTTAATTTACTTATCTGAAAAGTGTAGGTGTTGGCTGTCATTTGTGAATACAAACATAGATGTGTGCGTACATTTTTCGTTTAATAAACTTAAAAACGGTGATAGCACGGTAATAAGCCGAGGTAATTAAAAATAATTAAATTTAGAAACTTATAAAAATGATTAATATTTTACATGGTCTTGCGGAATTGATTTTTCGAGGTGAATAAAATGACGAATTGAAAATCTAGAAAATTATAATAGATAAGGCAATTTTTTCCGTATATTTAAGGTAAGATTTGTATGTAAATAAAATACAACAGTCGTGCTTTAATTTCATGGTACCTGTATTATCTATAAACTATCAATGCTTGAACGCGTCTTACTGACCGACTAATATTAATGATTCATTCTTATAGAGAGGAAAATTTTAGTGTCAATGGAGATGCTACATTTTTTAAACGCATACGAAAATAGTTTGTAGTTATTATGACTACTTGATATTTGTTTAAAGATCGTGCGAACTTCATGGATTAATTTTTGTTGAAATAAAAACAGAAGACTTTTAACATTATGTAGGAAAATTTTATTAAAATGGCAATTTATATTGTACATACACAAATTACTCGTTCATTTACTCGTAAGACGGTACACAAACTTCGTATTTATTGATTCAAAACATTTCTTTATTTCGAGAAAATCTTACAGAAACAAGACCAACTACTTATTAATTGTAAATTCTGGTCTCACTTCCAAGATCTTCAGCCGTTCAGTTCAAGACTCCGGCTCAAAATTAAAAAAGGCTATTTTGTCAGTACAAAAATATAATCTAAGGAGTGAGAAAATTTTTTTTTTCTAATTGGAAGATGATAGAATACACCCACACACACACACACACACTTATATATATATATTAGTATAGTAGCGTTTACCGAATTCTTGTTGGTCTCGTTATAATAATGATAAAATATATTATATGTTGAAAATAAATACTAAAATTTTCAATAATAATATTTACGTTATTAATATAGTTGTTATTGTCGAGTAAAAACAAGAGAACATTTTTTTTACAATCGACAAATTCATTCTATTGGTTTATTGAGCTAGTTTTCATTTAACTACGAAACATAATCGTCTTTAAATGGTTAAATATTGTTATCAAGATATATTGAAACCTTGCATTAAAAAATCTGCAAAAATCTATTGAATCGGTCAGGTTACCAAAAAATATTGGAAAATATTTTTTTTTTTTTTTAACGTAAAAATTTATGAAGATGATGTTAGAATGACGAGTATAACAATGCATGAATTTATATAACTTCATTAACATTGTCATGAGCCCCCACTCCTAAATCATTATGTGCTTTATTTCCGTGATTTATGTGAACAAAAACGTGTCTTAATATTTTTTGATGATTTACCTGACGGCCCTAATAGATTTCCATACATTTTTCTGACGCAAAATCCTGTTTTGAATTTGATTAGAAAATTCGAGAATTTGTTTTTATAAATTAATGCTGAGACATTTTATTTGCACAAATAATTGACAAAACTAATGAATCATCCAATGGTATCATGTCGAAGCTCTCAAACATATGAGATAATATTTCTTGAATAAATCGCCTACATTCGTATAAGTATTACAATACGATAAGTACTAAAATTTCGGTTCTGATGACATGTCGAAACTAAAGTAAAGTCACCTATTATAGAGCATTTTTGGGTAGTCATTTCAATTGCAATTGATTTATCGTCACCATAAACTCAGAGTCGTCAAGTTTAGGTATCGTTAGAAGCGCTAGACATTCCTTAAAATTATTTTAATTTTTAATTTGATTTGGATTTCAATAAAAAATTTATAAACAAACAATGACTGAATGAAAATGCTCCTATCATGAGACAGCTAAAAAATTGGTTTGTATACAGCCTCAAACTCGTCTTATCTAGAGAACATTCAGTAATTCAGTCAGAATCTCATTCAGTATATACTATCTTACAGACTACTTAACTTCAATTTATCTTTTCTTATGATAAAAATTGATTGTCACGTGACTGGATTCTTTTTATGAGTTGCTGATTGGTCAAGACTGGTCAAGAGCAGGTTGATTTAAAAATAAGATCATAAAAAATTAATAAAAAATATTTTATTTGTAAAAGTTATGACTGAACTTTATAAGATGATTAATAATTATATTTTTTCTCATAATGAAAAAGGGTTTATTTAAAGCAAGATTTTGAAAAATAAATAAGAAATATTTAAATTTGTAAAAATCATAACTGTACGTTACACGATAATCAATAATTATATTTTTTCATATGATAGCAAATTATTGATTGTCACATCAACACAAGACTAAAGATTGTTTATTCGTTGTGTAATTGGTCCAGACTGGTCAAGAGCGGGTAAATTTTATAATTACATTATAGAAAATAAATAAAAAATAATTTCAATTTCCAAAAAATGATGTCAACGTTCTAAGATTACACAGGACAAAAAAAAAAATAAAATGACCAATCAGCAAATATACATTCGTTATGTGTTTTTAGCTGCTGAATCAGAATCCGTCTACCAAATTGCTCTATCACGTCATATTTTTTCACACTTGTTTGTATAGGTACTAATTTATTTAATAATGTGAAAGCATTGCCGCTTATGGACAAGTTCTTCTTATTTAAAAAATTTTTTGACGTGATGGAACAATTTAAACTTCGGACTCTGATTCAGCAGCTCAAAACACATAAAGAATGTATATTTGCTTATTGGTCGATTTTTTTTTTTTTTTTTTTTTTTTTTTTTTTATTTATTTATTTTTTTCTTTTAAAATTATGAAAATAAATATGTTTTATTTAACATTGGGGTTTTACTTTCTTTAAAAATCATGAAAATAAATATGTTTAATTGAACATTGGGGATTGACGCACAGAGCGTGTAGAGGACTGAACCCCCATGGTAATTGAAAAAAATACTTAATATAATATATCTGTACCGACGAATTTCAAATGTATTAAGTGAACTAGGTTTAAATCAATAGTATGTGACATGTCTCACATGACAGGCAGTACCCTCACGTGCCTTCCGTGCTTTTTTTCCTCTTACACGTTGTTGGCGGCGTGGCACAGTGGGAAAAATATTACTTTTTTTCAAAAATCAGCCTACACTACAATTTTTACGTTTCGTAGCGATCTTTTTGCATTCTCCCTAGATAACCCACTTAAGTGTATCACTTTTCCTGAAAAAACAATGTTATAACTTCCAAAAATCGAACAATAAAGCAAAAAAAAAATCTGAAAAAAATATTTTTTACAAAAACGAATTTCGAGTGGTTTTTAAGGTCCCTTGTCATAAATTCATTGTTTGATTTTAGAAATTCAACATGACGGATATAATATGGCAGTCTAAAACCAAAAATTTTGCTTTATTTTCTTGTAGATTATTGTATTTTAGAATTCGCATTTGGTGACCATAAATACACCTTCTTGTAGTAAAGAAAATCAAAAGGTATTTCATTTTTATTCATTATTCGCCATGTTTATTCATTATTCGCCAACATAAAATTTGTCTTTGAAAACTCCAAATAAATATTGTATATTAGTTTCCATGAAATTTTAGATTTTGGCCATTTTGTATCCGCTATTTTGAATTTCAAGATGCAAACATTAAATTCGTAATCAGAGACGATAGTATACGCGTGTGTATTAATCTACAGAGAAAAAAGTGATGGGTCACGTGATGAAGCCTCTTTATTCGTTTTGTGATTGGCTGAGACTGGTGAAGCGCAGGTAAATTTGAAATTGAGAAGATTATGAAAAATTGAATAAAAAGTAATATCAATGAAAATAAAATTAAAACTTCATGTTCTGATTGGCTAATCATTTGATTTTTCTTAAAAAATCGTGGAAATTGATATGATTTAATGGCGGGGGTTGGCGCGCAGAGCGCGCAGGGGGCAGAGAAAAGTTGACAGACAAACATTGTAGTGTAGGCTGATTTTTGAACTAAAAAAGCCATTTATTTCCCACTGTGCGTGGTCAAAGTTAAAAGCCCGCACGTCGCCTTCTGTTTTGCTCTTGGTTCAATCCTTCAGCGGAGCAAATTTTGTTTATATTTTTATTGACGTCTAGCTTTTGGAAAATATACATTTATTTTATTACTCTTATTTCGAAAATGTGTTCAAGAATTTTTGTATAAACTTTTTACACTTCAACAGTTCATCTACTTATCAAAACTATAAGTACTTGTAAACTTTATTTTGCATGCGGGAAACTATTAAGTTTAAAATTTTTAAATTATTACTATACAAACTGACGTAAAATCGTAATTTATTATTTTATACAGCAGTCAAATAATTTATTTGAAAAATAACGAAATATTTGTTCTGACAAATTGAAAAACTTTTAGTTTAGGCTTGAATCAGGGGTAGTGACAAAACAAGCAGTTTGCTCACAACCCTTCCGTGCTCTCATCCGTCCTACATATTGTCGTTGATGTAGTGTGGGTGAAAGCTCGCGCGTAGTCTATTGTTTTGCTATTGGTTCAATCCTTTAGCGAAGCTAAATTTTTTTATACTTTTTTTCACGTTTATTAGCTTTTGCAGAACGAATGTTTTCTTTTAATTGTATCAATTTCGGAAATTTGTTTTATTTTTGTATAAACTGTGTCAAAGTTAAACAGAATACCTACTGCGAATTAAAACTAAGTACTTGTAAATTTTTTTTGCATGGAAAAATATTAAGTCTAAAATTGTGAACGGTATAAAATTATCTACAATGGTTATATACCAGTCAAATAAATCATTTGAAAACTGATAAATGTATTCGTAATATTCGTACTGAGTAATGGAAAAACTTTTATATTGGGTTTGAATTAATGATATGTGACATGACAGGCAGTCCGCTTATGAACCTTCCGTGCTCTCTCCTCTGCATATTGTCGGTGGCGTGGTCAGAGTTAAAAGCTTACTGTATTGCTCTTGATTTAATCCCTTGATAAAGTTAATTTTTTTCAATGCTCTCATTCAAGTTTAGGTTATTTTCAGTGAACAAAAATATTTTTTTCTTATTATTTATTTCGAAAATTCGCTTAAGAATCGTGTTTTAGCTGTGTTAAACTTAAGATACTGCGAATCTTTAGTTTGGGTGGCTCATGCGGATTGATATAAATAATTATTTAAAACTAAAACAAATTGTAGGTTATAGTTTAAACACTGCCCTTTTCATTTCTTTTTCGAAACTGGTAGGTCAACCATTTCATTGCGAAGAAAAAAAAATGTTGAAAAAGTTGCACATTAACATTCCTCCTTTTATACATTTCTTTATAAGTCCTTACCACTTGTTTATAATTAATTATAGTTGAACATGCAAAATTTCATTCCATGGTATTTTGCATGAAGAATAGATTCCCAACAAAAAAATAAAGGGTAAACCATCAAAATTTGAAGAAAACACAATTACAATACTAAATGTTAAGATAATAATTATCTACTATTTTTATTCACAATATTATATTCAATTTTAAAACAAATACATATTTATTAAACTTGAAGAAGTATTTGGTGAAAGATTACAGTTATTTACTAATTTTAAACACATTGTTTTCATAGGAATATATATTTATTTGAAACAAATGAAGTTTTTTTTAATCCAAATAATTGCACTTTTCAATTGAACAAATATTCATGCGAAATTAATCAATATTTATCAATGTTTAATAACTTTTTTTTCACAATCAATAAATATGTATTCACAAATATTTTATTTAGTTTTGAAACAAATAAATATTTATTAAACTTAAAGAAGTATTTATTGAGAGATAATAATTATTCACTAATTTTCAACACAAGCGTTTTAAATTTGAATATACATATATATTTATTTGACACAAACAAAGTTTTTTTGGTCCAATCAAAGATAATTATTTAATTCAAATAAAACATGTATTTGAATGTATTCTTATAAATCATTTATTTGGTTGAAAAAAATTTGTTTGAATGAACCATTTTTTTTTTTTCAGTGTAGTGTTTAAAGATTGTAATATTTGAAAAAGCTAACTTAAGTAGTATCCGAATAATTTAATCAGCAATTAAAAATTAATAATTTACAATTTTTAAACAAAGTATTATTGATTCATAATGAGGATATAGTCGTACAATCTTATGATGAAAGATTGATTGTCCCGTGACAGATAAATTCAAAAATTAGATTGAAAAAAAAAAATTAAAAATAATTTATATTGATAAAATTTATGACTCTACGAAATAAGATAATATTAATGATTATATTTATCTTTAAAACTCATGAAAATGAATATGTTTAATTAAATATTAGGGATTGGCATGAGGAGCGTGTATGGGCGGAGCTATATTAGGAGGGTCCGGTAAAATTTTCGTCATTAAATCTCCTACATGCCTTTAAGCGCTGCAAAACTTTAGGTTACGACTATATGTCTCAAGTCTCTTACGCTCTCGACTGGGCCCATGCATATTGGCACTTTAGATGTTATAAAAGGAGGGTTGTTCATGTTTAAGGTAGTAGTCGAGCTCTCTATAGCACGTGCCATACTACACTATAGCATATGTATAAGGTTATGCTGTTTTATTTAATTAACTACATACAGCTACCGACACGTTGACGCAGCGGTGGAGTTGCAGTTTCGTCGATCTCTGGAATCAAGTACAGTGTACGGGCATGTAATGGGCGGGACTCGGTTCGAGTCTCGTCTTTTGCCTAGGGTTCGCTCCGCTTGCTTTTTTCCGGGGTTCGATTAACTGTTTCTCTAACGTTACGGACAACGTGAACGGAAGGTGTGCAGGAGTTAGTCCTGGTGTTTATAAGTAGACACCCGGTCAGGACTCAGGCAATACACCGACTAGTTATAAGTACCCCCTACCCCCTCCCATCCCTCATCCCTGCCCTTTCCCAACTGCTCAGTGCCCAGAGTAGTGCCCTTAATAGGAGCCGGACGTACAGCAGTATAATATAAAAAAAAAAAAAACTATATACAGCTGCCCTTTTCTTTCTCACGCAGCTGCACAAAAGTTTTCAACTTTGGAAAACTAAAACTCGAGAACTGTACTGCTAGGCTTTTCAAGGCTTGGCATTTAGTTTACTTATAATATCAATTGTAATATATTGTTTTTTCAAAATAATCGTAAGAAGCGTTTGAAACTTATCAACTATTTCGTTTAGAATTCTATCTCAAATCAGGTGCTTTCCTACCTCTTCCGTGTTAAAAGATCAATAGTAAAACTTTGATATTTCTGAATCTACACCACTGGGCCTCTCCAAATAATGACTCATGATAAATAATATAAATTTTAAGCCATACGCAAAATTAAAAAAAAATTGGAAGAAAAGTGTTTTAGCTTGACTACTACCTTAATTAGATTGTGTGGGCTGATCCTTGCGGTACTGCAATGCATGGTCGGCCCGTGGCGGGACCGGAGCAAGCCCCAGACATTCCGCCGATTTTCAAAAATCAGTTCGATATTCTGGCCCTCTTGTTGCGTTATGGCAGGCATATCAGATATCAAGCTGATAAGAACAGATTAAAGAGTTTCATTTATAAAGTAACTTCCTGTCTTAGGACAGGTATATTTGATCGTGTGTGTCGTGTCAGTGTATTTAGTGCAAACATTATAAATCAACAGTGTACACAAATATTTATAACACCTTTTGTAATCAGTCTTTTGCTATATGCTTAATATAATGGCATTTCGATTTTGCTTAATGTTTGGTTATAGTTAGATAAAATCGCATCGATACATAAATACAATATATTTAAAATAGAATTAAAAATATAAAATCACGGGCACTTTAAACAATATTGCACTCATTGGCTATGACTCAGTACTTTTGACTCATACTACTGCTGTAAGAAATATTAGAATACCAACAACCGAATCTACGGATTATATATATACATACACTATATCTTGTTTGCTAATACACATAATATATAAACATATCACTCAGCTACCCTTGCTAACTTGGAGCTGGCTTTTCATGCAGGATTGTGTACGGATAGACTCGTAGGTACACAAATGTTTGTGAATGGAACGGCACAGAACGTCACGAAATAAATAGGAACACGAGTAAAAAATACACGTATTTGGTTCAGAGGCAGATTCTTACAGCACTATAGTCGGATAGAATTAGCCGAAATGTGGTCCAAAATCGCGTAAATTGACAGTAGACTTTTTTTTTTTTTTTGTAGATGATAACGACACGATAAACAAATAAAGTTTTAACGCGTTTTGGTACATAAAAAATCTGTTTAAAAAATGACGACCACGCCAGCCCGCTCACCCGCTCATCTGTTGCATGCAACATTTTAAATGCGTGAGCTATTGTGAGCAGGTCTGCCATGTCCGCCAGCGGAAGCAGTACCCCCCCCCCCCCAACGAGGGGGGGAGGAAGACCACCTCTGCGCTCGCTCTCTGCGGGAGGTGCATCCAACCTTTTGCGAGCCCTTTGAGCACCTTGTCCGCCGCCGTTTGCCACCGCCGAGCCCCTCAAGCAGAAGTCCATGCGCGGCAATATAAACGTCGCCACCACGTCGAGCTTTTGCCATGGTGTTAGCAGGGAGTGGTCCACGGCCAGCAGATCTCGCACCATGTCATCTATCGTATTTGTAGGCGTCTCGTTCACCTTATAGCCCGCCTGAGCGCCGAGGTACGCATAGGCCT
>JAPYYV010013681.1:0-12236 GCA_030522625.1 Copidosoma aretas
ATAGTTTAAATGGTTATTTTTCAAATAAATCACGTATTTATTCGTAAACATAACCTGAAAAAATCATTATAATTCTCTTCTTCAAAAAAATTAGTATTTACCACAAATATCAATTAATTAAAATTTTTTTTTTCTTTGAATACTTGGTAGACTATTATTTTGGACGTATATATGTGATTTTTTTAATTTTGATAAGACATACCCTCAAAAAAAATGTATAAAGTTTAAAAATTTCACAATCTTTGTGTACAATTTTTAAAAGCAGGTCTTAGTGATTTATTTATTATAAGTTCCAATGGAAGGATAGTAAGAGTAGCAATTTTTAACTTAATAGATTTTTTGATTTGTCAGTATCTTCTAAAAAGTTTTTTTTTTGTTTCTGAAAAAAGTCGGCTTGACTATAAATCCAAATAGGTAAAATATAATGTTTTTTCTCACATACTTGTAGAGTAATTTTCTTGACGGTTTTACTAAACTTATTAAAATAATGATAAAACATAACCTGTAGTTGAGACTGTTTTGATAAATTATACTCAAAATATGTGAGAAGTTGTAAGTATATTATAATGAAGTATATTAAACGCGTTTGAAAAAAAGTATAACGTTACAATGTTTACTCTGCAAGCAAGCAATTTCTGGTAAGCTGTATAACAATTTGGTGTAAGACTGCTATAATAATCAGTATTATAAAATACTAGGGGGCTCTGCCCCCTGCGTGCTCCGCGCGCCAACCCCCGCCATTAAATCATATCAATTTCCACGATTTTTTAAGAAAAATCAAATGATTAGCCAATTAGAACATGAAGTTTTAATTTTATTTCAAAGTTAACCACGCTTTACCAGTCTCAGCCAATCACAAAACGAATAAAGAGGCTTCGTTACGTGACCCATCACTTTTTTCTCTGTAGATAATAAAAACTACTAATAATGCGATAATTATAAACGTGATCAGTCGAGCATGTCTCAGCTTTCATAAGAAACATAGTAATTTTTGTATGCTTATAAGACTTTTCGAGAATTTGTTTCTCAGTGTACGATTATTTTGAAACATCAGTTATGTCTCATGAATCCGTAGATCGATTTTAATTGTTTGCGGTTTGCAATGTTGATTTGCAGCTTAAGAATAGAAACTAACTTTTCTACCCCAAACTCGGTCACTTAAGGACGTTCATTACAGTTAGAGGGGAAATGTAGAGAGTGCAGTAAGAGGAGAGCGAGCATGCGGCAAAGCCGGCAACTTTTTTGCATGTATTGGTATACCTATATACATGCGTCAGACACAGTTTTTTTTATTTTATTGTAAAAGTAACAAGTGGATCCCTCTGAAAATGGAATATCATCTTTCTTTTGTGGTATTAAGTCATGCAAAAGAAAATTGGGCGAATTGTACAAACCGTTTCCCTATGAAGTAGATTTTCATGTAACGCCTCCATAAGGTTACGTGTTAAATTTCGAATTTTTTGTCACGTAATATCTAATAAACGGTGTAGTGAAACGACCTAAATGTGACTTTCTATTATTCTTCTGAATATACTGTCAAAATTTTAGAAAGATTCTACCAGAAGCGCTATGTGTCACGAACGTCCTTAAGCAGACGGAATATCCCAATGGTCTGTCACTTTTTTCTTCTATAGGTTTTCATTATATCTTTAATCACATATATGTACGTTAATTTGTATTGAAGAAGTACTTGTTTAGTGCCTGAATAACGTCTCATGTATGTTTGAGAGATTTCAATTCGGAATTACATAAAAATGACCGAGTATATAGACACGATCGAGACATCGAGTACTCGGACATCGAGCTTGATAACCCAAGAAGCATTTGATGTACTATTTTTATAGTAGTTTAATTCAGAAAGGGTTACATTTTTAGGAAGAATTCAAGAATAATTACTATTCAAATATACATACAATTTTGAATATCCACCTTGCTGAAGTTAATTTATTATTACAAAATGATGTTATTGGTGCCGTTTGGGTAATTAATTTTCTTTGTAATCATCAACAAGGACTACAGAATTTTTTTTTAGCTTGTAAAAAACTTTATTAACTCATTTTGTACAATTTATACCACTTAAAAACCTACGATTTTGCTTCAATTTGAACATTATTAGCAATCCATACAAATTTACAAATTTTTCGGCTAGTCTTATACCCTCCAGATTCTAAATAATCGGCATACTAAGACTGTATGAATTTATTTATTTACAATATGCGAGCTGAAATACTGTTATATATAATTTATCAGGAATTATATACATGAGAGAAAATTAAATATCTTACCCTATCTCGAGTAATGACGTCATTTATGACGTCCCTAAAGACGTCTCCAAAGACGTCTCTAAATACGTTTTTGATATTATAAAAAAAAAAACATTATGTAATTTTTTTCGTATAAATCACTTATGAATTTATTATTCGCAACAATTTTGTTGACCAAAAAAAAATAAATAAATAAAACCCGCCGAAGTCTAGCTTCGAACTCGATCCGTCAGAATCGGAATACAGCATCTTATCTACTTGGCCAGAGAGGATACGATACCTGGATAACAATTTTAGTCTTATATTTAAATTTTCCTCTTATAATTCAGTTTTAATATCAAATTAAACAGGTTTAAATAATTTAAAGCAATTTTAAATAAAAATATAAGACTGATTTTATAAAAGAAATATTTAAATATAATATAGAGGGGAATTTTATTTTATTTGGGGAACTTTGTCTTATTATATAAGTGAGCACGTCAAAACTTATAAGGTCTGTATAATGGGATATGTTCTAAAAGTGTTCATCAACATTTACACCTTTGGGACTGACTATTGGACTTTAATACGAAAGCAAAATACAAACAACTGAGCTACGATAGCCTCTGAGTTTTGATGATCGGATGTTCCACGTACTTATCGGCCCGTACTTGTAATCATTAATCATTTATTTTTGTATATTCATTTACATCTTTTAATAGTTTTAGTCTCATACTTGACAAAGTAAAAATTATGTGAATTTGGTTCTCTAAACGAAACTTAATATCAATTATTTAATTTTGTTATTGAACAATCGGGCAATTTTTTTAAACACTAAATTTTTATGTACATGAAAAAGTTTTCAGCACACTTTCCGAACATTAGAACGAATTCTCTCGAGTATTTGAAAAAAATACTTTGGCAACTCTATGTGCTATCTGGGTATGCAATAACTTTATTTGAATAATAATAAATTCATCGAAGAAACCTGCTGTTTTTATGAGTGAAGGGAATCTTTCGGAAAAAGTGAAATGCAAAAAGCATCGATCATAATAATCTGTACGTAAGCAAAAAAAGAATTAATAATACGGCTCCAGGGAGATTTGAACCAGGTGCCATCAGATCCAAAAGCCGACATGTAGCCGACTGGACCAGACTAACTATGATAGGTATATGATAAAAAGTTGCATATATGCACAGTATATATACTCATCGACTTTCTCCAAAGCTTTACTTAATAAAGCTTATTATTTTAGTCCCCAGTAAACAAGATATTTTAGCAAACTTTTTTGATTATTAAACATTAATTTAACGTATCAAAGTCCAATAGTTAGTCCAAATGTGTACATGTTGATGAACACTTTAATAACATATCTATCATTGTACAGACCTGATAATTTTGACGTGCTCACTTTTAAAAGAGTTGAATGAGACAAAGTTCGTAATTTATTTAACTCATTATAAATTAATATTTGATTCATGTAAATTATTTTACAATAAACACATGTCTACTTATTCTCTTTGGACTTAAACTGATTTTTAGTGAGCTAGCGCCATTTATATACGTAAGACATTTTCGTTTAAAAAGTTATAGGTTTTCGTAAATTGCACATAAAATCTTTTATGTTTGGTATCGGCTAGTCCCAATAAGCATTTGATGTACTATTGTTATTGTAATAGAGTTAAAAAAGAATTCTTTTTTTTCGAAGTGTTTAAAAAGAATTCTGTTTTGAGTACATATGTTATCTTGTCCGCTTTTATAAAGTTATATAAATATTACTAAAGTGTTCTGAAAGAATTCTTTTAGTAGGAACAAAAAAAATTATAATTACGCTAAAATTTCACTTAATAATATACATTTATTTTCAGGTAAAATTATGATTTGAGGTATTAAGATGATATTCAAAGATATAAATTTAGCAAATTTGATTCAAATCGGTAGAAAATCAAGGGTCAATAATTCTCGGTGATCTAGAACATTAAATTTCTTCTTGTAAATGTGTGTGTGTGTATTATTAATGAGATACATTCGACGGTCTTACGACTTTTTCGGCATTGTTACTGCTTACATGCTTTTCATGAGTTATTGATTACTTTATAAATAATTGAACAATGCTAAAAAAATTCTTTTGAAGCGGACATTGAAGTGTTCAAAAAGAATTCTTTTTTTTCGAATATCTGCTTACTGGGGCGTCTAAAATATTTTTTTATAACTAATTTGTTTTAATCAATAATAAAGAATACAACAGCAATTAAAAAACTTAGCGTGTAAGAAATATCAGCAAAACTGGATAGCCGAATGTATAAAAAAGTCGCAAACCCAAAGACAAAAAAAATTTCAACAAAAGCTTGTATGAATATTTAATAATAGGATTTCATAAATCATTAACGTCAAAAAATAAATTTATTGACTCAGAATTAATTACAAATACATATAGAGAAACAATTACCTTGTGCAGTTGTATCTTATATGGACATAAATTGTTTTCTCTTTATCGGATCCGCTCTGGCTAAGTGGATACGATGCTCTACTCTCAATTTTTTCGGATCAGGTTCGAGTCCTACCTTCCGTGAATGCACTGACACTATTATCATTAGTTTTTTTTATTTCCGAGTGTTTTTTTTTCATTGAAATATAATTCTAAATATTTTTTACACACTAAAAATTATTTAGAATAGTTGCGAAACTGGAGTAAGCCATAACACGTGTTTAACACGTAATTACAAGCACCTTACACGATTCTGACACATGTCTGTTGACACAAAGGCGGACATTTTCTACTTGGCAAATACGTTGCATACACGAGTTTACAACTTTTTAAAACTCGTGTTCTAGGGTCAAAAAATACGTCTTTGCTATGTGGCAAACACGAGTGATGCCTATTAGGTAACAAGACACAAAAACAAATGAATATAAAAATTTTAGAATAAGTTTTGTTGTTTGAGACACTTTCCGATTCTTGCAGGAAAATAGTAGCAAAAATACTGTCTGATATGAAAAATTAGTCCTGCTGGGTTTCCTGCAGGACTTCAAAGAGGATGAAATGTATAGATCTTAATATATTTTTCTATCGGACATACATCTATAGGATATTTTAAGAAAGTCGATTCACTAAAAAAAGTTAGTTTTCTATCTTAAGATCGATGTCCCAAACTTGGTCATTGAAGAAGACGGAATGTACCAATAGTCTATCACTTACTTTTTTTTAGCTATATTTTCAATGGAACATGTACGTTAATGTATATTTGTAAAGTGATTGCTTGGTGCCTGAATAACGTGTCATGTTTGTTTAAAAGATCTGTATTCAAAAATAAACAGAAATGACCGAGTTTTGGGACATGACCGAGTACTAAGACATGTAGCTTGATATGGTTTTTAAACGATTTTTTTATTTGCTCATAACGATTTTTTGTTTTATTTATTTTTCTTTATATTTATAAAACGTCGAAATTTAGTATTGTACAGTAAACAGTCACCGATTCTCGAACTCTAATTTGATTTTAAATAATAAGTAATTTAGTTAAATAGCTCTTCAGACTTCCCAAAAAGAGAGCATAATGAATTTTAAGTAATAGCCGGAGAATCAGTGTCTGTCAGTTAGCACCTTATTATTATTTTTACATGTATTCTTTGAATTTTCAATAATATAACCTCTTAATATCTTTTTCTACTCACTAACAAGTTTCATTTAGAATAGATATGTCATGATTTGATGGTAGGAATTCATGTGGAAATAATTAGAAACAAAGTATACTTAAAATCACAAATATTTTTTTCAACAAAAATTAGACGAATAGACTTGAGGAATCTTTGTGCTGATTTATTGGCAGCCGTTCTTACTTTACAAATGTTCATTCAGAAAAGAACTTAAAGAATAACTTCTGTTTGAAAACCACATTAGTAATTTTAGTAGGTTATGATTTTTAACATAACCGTGAGGTTTACTAGTAAATAAAAATTTATTTTTATACGAGCTAAATTTCAATGGTATATATTGGCAGTATTCTTTCATTTGACCATACAATAAATTCGAGCCGATTAATTTCATCAGTATCTTTATATTTCAATATGAAAAATAATTTTGAAAATAAATGTATCTGTGTGCATATATATACATACAATAAGATGGGCCTGTACATTCTAGTGTGTAATTTACTGGTAGCTCGATTATTTCTCATTGCACGATTGCGGCTTCTAATATTGTATACGTTAAAATATTTATCAGTAGAAGTATGTACATGTGTATGCATCGCAACTATCAGGAAACAATAGCAGGATGACTTCTTTGATAAATCACTTTGCAGAAATCCATTACTATGAAATAAAGTAGAGTAAAGTTTCAATAAAAACTTCAGGGTAAAACATGACCATTCGCTTACATCACTATCGTGTCATACATGTTGAGAAGAATGGTATTGTTAATGATTTACACTCTATAATCATGAATCTCCTCCTTCTTGACACTCAATCCGAGCTAGTAAGGCTTACAAACGAAGCCAGCCCTAGATCAATATCTCGGTAGTTAGGTGAATGCGGGAAGAGCAGCTAGACACGCCTTTGATTTGAACCATGTAGCAGTACGCTCATTGGCTGGTAGTTTCAGACGGAAACTGGAGGGCGTGATCTTTGAAAGCACCTCCCATTAGAAGACAGCCTCAAATTCAGCTCATAAATCATTGCCAGTTATTCACATCACGCTAAACCGACTAAACATTTCGGCGGAACAGAAGGTTATATTGCTCTACACTGACAATCGGTAATTAATTTAAATTTAAATAGCAGGTGATACATAATTACAACTAAACGAAAGACGATGAAGAAAGTTTTTTCCTTGTAAATCAAGTATTTTTTTTACTTTTAGTAAGTGTAAGTGACTTAGTAGAATTTTAAAAGTTGCGTGAAGAAGAAAGTCCATAAAAATTTTGCTACATTACAAAGTAGAAAGAATAGTCACGTCTCCTTTTACATAAAATCGAAGGTTGAAAAAAAAGTTTTTAAAAATGTGTAGCAATGAAAGTCCACCTCCAACAAAAGAATCCATTACAGATAGTTCATCCGTTGGAAATTCGATGGCAAGTCTTCTACCAGGCCTTGAACAATATCGGTTACAACTTTATCACTATGCCATGGCAGAGCGCATACGATTAGCTCAACATGTCCATCCTCAGCATATACAACACAATGTTAGCCAAACATTGGGCACTTGTCAAACTAATGGACTTACTTTAGAGCCCAGCTATTCAACGCCATTATCTATTTATCCAGTAGGGACATATTACCCTCGTAACATGGCCCTCTCTATGGCTCTTTTACAGCCAAATCAGCAGCAAATTCCTGAAGAACCAAAACCTCAACATAGTTACATCGGTCTAATTGCTATGGCTATTCTTTCATCACCAGAAAAAAAACTTGTACTGTCTGACATATACCAGCACATCCTAGAGAATTATCCTTATTTTAGACGTCGTGGACCTGGTTGGAGAAATTCAATACGACATAATCTTTCTTTAAATGACTGCTTTGTCAAGTCAGGAAGAAGTGCCAATGGTAAAGGGCACTATTGGGCTATTCATCCAGCAAATCTTGAAGATTTCCGTCGAGGTGATTTTCGGCGGCGAAAAGCTCAACGTAAAGTTCGCCGACACATGGGCTTAGCCGTGGATGAAGAGCCAGATAGCCCAAGCCCGCCCCCATTACCTACCAGTCCAACGCCCACGAACACATTTAGACCTACGCTTGTCAGTACTTCTGTGCCGACGATCTGGAGTTCGCAACAATATCAACAACACGCCCACCAACATCAAATGGTTATTTCCCAGACGCAGCGACACGCCTTACTCCAGCCCTCAAAAAAGCGTCAATTCGATGTAGCCTCACTTCTAGCTCCTGACGATGAAAAATTTTTCAGTGATTCAAAATCTCGTAAATTTAGTTGTAGCGAAGATGAACAGGAACCTGATCCAGATGAAAACGTAGAAGTTGATGTTGTGGCTGAATCAGAAAAACCTATATTAAATCATGATACTTTTCATGTACCGGACCACCATAATTGGAAAAATTCAATTTATTCAATCACACAAAGTCACTACTTTTCTCAAATCGATCGCTCACACCTACAAAACTGTCATGTTTCCACAAATAAAAGTAATAACTCGAGTCTTTGAATGTTAGGTGTATAAATTAATTTGCTATATCTTATTTTACTTATCGATCCACAAAAATAGAAATCACTAATTCTGCATACTCAATTGAAGAGTTATTCTGGCTAACTTTTCCTTTTTTATCTTTATACAATCCACACAAATAATCATTGTAAGCGCTAGGAAATTTTACATAATATATGGCTGTGAAATTTCAAATTTTAGTATTTTTAATTCGATTTGTTTCCAATACATACACATATAAAATTAGTAATAATATTTCATGAGGGGACGTATTATAATAATCAAATAGTGTAAATACATATGGTGTCTAATAATAAAAGTGTTACGTAAGACTGATAAAACTTTATTGTTGAAAATGTAAAATATTACTTAGTATTTATAAATAACATGAAAAAAAAGTTTTCAAAAAACGTCAGCTGTGGATAATTTTCTTGATTGATTCAAAAATATATCACTTCTCTTTCATAACTAAGGTTATCCAATTTTCAAAACAGAAAAAAAATTATCACTTTTAAGCCCACTGATCACCTGTAATGGCTGTAATGTCCATAATTACTTAGTACTTATCAATTACATGTATGAAATATTGATAGAAATATTTATTTCTTACTGTCGATTTTAAAAGAACATAAAATATATAAAATAAAAATTAAATGAACCAATAATACTGAAGTATTTTTTCTCTTTGGATGTAAAACAATTATTTACCTTTTTATATTATATCTGATTATAATTATGACATACACTATTTTACTATTTCACTATTTATTAAAAAAGAATCGAGGGTCGTTATGTTGATTATACTCAAACGCACTGGATCTCGTTAAATAGTACATTACTCACCTAGGGAGGAAAAGTAAAGAATGTCTCAGAACACAGGCAATTGACGCCCGAGGCAAAGTCGAGGGTGATGAGCACGTGTTCTGAGGCTTTCTTTATTTCCTCCCGTGGATTGTATACGATTTTTCACCAATCCTGCGCCGGGAGGAGGAGTTTTCGTTTCGCGAAGCGGGATACTTGAAATGTCTTATTGTTTATATTTCTTACTGGTTAGTAGTACCCGTTGTCAATGGCAGTTGGAATCATTTCATTGTTACTTAAGTTCCATTGTTTACGCATACACGTTTCTTTGTAAATTATTTATATTTCAGACCGTAAATATGAATGCTGTGTGCAGCTATATTTACTTTGATAAAAAAAAATGACCTTGTTTTAAATTATTTTCTTATTTATGATCTAAAATGTAAAATTTAAAAAAATGAAAATCATTTTCTAAAACTTGTTTATCTAGCCACAGCATTTAAAATTCAATTATAAGGTTGTAATAAGAAGGAAGAAGTAATCTCTTTGCCGAATAAGTACTCACGTGAAAATATTTAAGTCTGGCAACAGGTATTTTTTACAGTTTAGTTTTGAAAAGTTTTTCTAAAAGTTTCCAATAATCCATTTCCGCAGTACTAACTTTCGAAATACTTTTGCAAAAATCAATTAATTTACAGTTACTTTGAATTGACATAAAACATGGTAAATTTTTCATGTTGAATTAAAATTAGAAATCGAATTGGAAGAAAAGTTCATTTCAAGAAAATTTTTAGTTTCAGTTAGTAATAAGTAATGTCTAATATAATTTCGTTTAAGTGCTTTTTACGAGGAAACTGAGCAAAAATATTAGCCAAAGCAATTATTTTCTCGCTTTTTACTTTCCAGAAAAATATTTAGAAATCATTCTTAAGACTAATAAAATTGTGTTACGTACATGGAATATAATATAGTCATTTCCATGACTATTTTCAAAAATATGTTGAGTTCGACAATATACACTTTTTCATCAGAACAAATGTAAGTGTGTCACTGTGAATTGTCGCGCATCTGCATAAGGTTGGTGGGATCAAACAATTCCCTCGGCCTCTTCTGCTACTAAAAAAACAAGATGTTACAATGGTTTTTTTTTTTCTTCAACTAAAGTCATTAAATTTTAACATTGATCTACAAAAAGCGACTAATCTGATCTTAATCGTATAGATGACCGAGGGAAGCCAAAGGTATTGGACAGACCTATTTAAGCCTCTAAAAATGTATGCTCTTTTCAAATTAATAGCATCAAGCGAGCATGACCAAGGTTGCTAAGGTACCATAAGACCTGTAAACAATATTAGTTTAATTATATGATAAAAGTTTGTAGCAAACTACTTTTTTTTGTGTTTCTACGCATATTCAAGAAAACAAATTTTTGTACATCAACTTTTATATTACTTGAGTATTTCAAGAAATATTAAGGTACAAGAATTAAGTTTGTTGAGAAATTATAGAAATAAATAACACGGCACTGTTTTAGTCGAAGCATGGACTCGTTTGGTCTATAAAAATTAATAGCAATATCAAATAATATTATCAAATTAATCAAAGGTTTGAGACAGAGAAAATAATTCATAAATACGTTGAAAGTGCTTACTCATAGATCAATCTAGCCAGGATAAGGAATTCAACACGGTGGCGCAGCGGTAGAGTTGCAGTTTCGTCGATCACCAAAGTCAAGCAGCGTTTGGTTCAATTACTACACTTGGATGAGTGACCGTTCAAATCTCGCTGTTAGCCTCGAGGTTTGCTTCCGCTGTTTTTCTTCGGGGATCGATTAAATGTTTCTCTTACATTGCGGACAACGTGAGCGGAAGGTGTGCAGGAGTTCAGTCATAGTGCTAGGGCTGCCGCAAGACGAGACAATACGAGATTTCAAACAATATTGTCTCGTTCTTGAAAATTACAAAAATTCGAAGTATAGTCTTGGTCTTTCATAAAAGATCTTGATATCGTCTTGGCCTTACTAACATGATCTTGATATTGTCTTGAATAGTCTTGAATAGTCATGAGTTTTCAACTACAGGGCTGTAGCCAGATGAGACTATATACAATTTTTTGTATGTATTGTATTTTTCTCAATGTTTAAATACAAAGTTTTATGGAACAATACAATTTCATTAAAAAAAAAATTATAAGTTACATGAATATTAAATTGCGAAATAAACATATGCACTTGGTACTCATATAAACGATTTTATTAAATTTAAAATTATTTTATAACCCATCGTTCATAACTTTACAATTCATAACACATCGTTTGAATCTAACTCACGTGACCTAAACTATAACTAAGCACATCACGAATAAATGGCTTCGTTCAGGATTGAAAAAAATTTCGAATATAACGTCATAAAAAAAAAGAAATAATCTGCATCAAAGATACAAATAATCTGAAATTGCTCTATATTTCCAAATGATGAAGCAAACGAAATACATAATAGAACATGTGACAAATATTAATGATTTCCCCTATATGATGAATATATATTTATGTATTAATACTTGCCTAAAACTTTAAAATTTATACTTACTTGCATGTTTTAAAATATCATATAATAGATGTGCGCTTAGCTGTTAGGTATAGTAGCAAGAGACAATAAATTCACCATCCAATTTAGTGGTCGATTATGTACTGCGTATAAAGTACTTATGAAGCTTTTTATATCTGCGCAGCAGTGCCGTTTAAAATCGTTAAGTAGAGATAAAACCCTCTAATAAGTTTTTTTGTAATTTTGACCAGACGTTCTCATTGTTGTTCCAATAAACATGTCAAAATCTCAAGAGGTTTATATGTTTCGTTTTCGAGATGTTGAATTTTAAAGTTCATCATTTTAACACGGTCGCTTATAGGAAAACTGATAAAAACTCAGTTTTAAGGACGTTCGGTACAGTTAGCGGGGGAAAATGCTTGAGGGGCAAGGGGAAACAAGCGACGAGTGAAGATCTGACAACGCTGTGCAGATTTTCAGT
>JAPYYV010013682.1:0-22200 GCA_030522625.1 Copidosoma aretas
GCCGACAATAGACGCGTAAATATCAAATACGCCAGCGTTATTATAATAACGCTTTGCGTAATCGTTAAAAAATATCGAAAATAACTTCTGCGCATGCCCGGAAGCGTTATTTTACTATATTTCGCCCGTTACAGCCAAATAACGCTTGCGTTAAAAACTCTGAATAAGACCCCTGGCGATTGGTACGATAGCCGAGTGGACAGACGTGCCGCTTATTTTGTCGAGCGTACCTTCGAATCTTGGCTTAGTTTTTTTTTCTTTTTTGTTGTTATTCAAGTATAATTTTTCTTAAATAAATAGAACGATTATAAAATTTTTAAAAAATTAATAATTATTCTTTTGGCTTACCACTAAATTATGATTCCTAATTATTTGACAGATATCTAAGAAGGCTACTCTAATTATCATGTATTTCCAACTCAAATAATAATCTTGACTGTTCGTACTTGAGTTTGGTAAATATAGTAGTACTGTAACAAGCGGTCGATTAAGAAAAAATCTGTAAATTAGGCTGCTTTGAATTATCTTTAATCATGAAATTATTTATAATGCAAGCTATATAACTCCGGTTGTCTACTGTTGTTAGCCTCTATATTAAGCCCGGTTAAGGCACCGTCTGGCATCACTGATATAGATCCTACAAATGATGGCCTTGCCTGGAACAGTTTAACAATAAATGAAAATGGTGTTAAAGTTCTAGGTCTCCAATGGCATCCATCATCAGATACTTTTACGTTCACTATCAACTTTGGCCTTCCGAAACTGCTACCCAAGTGACTGGTGTTGTCATTCATATCTAAACTTTTTGATCCTACACTGAAAAAAATTTCGTCAATTGAAATAAATATATTTATTTGGTTTTCATTTATTCAAATCTAATAATTCATTATTTGAATGGGATAAATATCAAGTACATCCAAGTAAATGATTGTCTAGTTCGTAGAAAAATATATATTAAATAAAATATTATTTAGAATAAGATAACATTTATTTGAAACAATAAAGTGAAGCAAATAATTCATTTTCTTCCAATAAATAAATCATTTATTCGAACATAAACAAAGAAATATGTTATTCTATTTAAATGAATGACATTTTAGAAAAGAGGTAATACATATTTAAACCAAATCAATATTTACTATCATCGATGCAGTCGACAATAAGTTTGACAAATATTTATTTCAGTTAAATAAATATTTATTTGATTGACCGAGCTTAAACTTAGCTAATTTTTGCAGAGTATCTCGTTCTTCCAAATAAATAAAATTAGAAACAAATAAATCTTTTATTTGAATATAAACAAAGAAATATGTTATTCTATTCAAATGAATGACATTTTAGAAAATAGGAAATGCATATTTAAACCAAATAAATATTCACTATCATCGATGCAGTCGACAATAAGTTTGACAAATATTGGACATTTCGGTCTGGACATTTCGGTTTGGACATATTGTCCCAATACCCACAAAATGTCCAAACCGAAATGTCCAAAGCCTAAAATGTCCAAAAATTAAAAGATTTTTATTATTTGTAAAAATTAGTATTTATTCAAATTTTGTACAAAGCTTTTTATCGAAAACGGAAACGTTACATATGTAAACTATAACCAATCGATTTAATGTATTCGAATGCGTTATCGTCGACGACGTAATCTTGATATCTACTCACTAACGATAGCAATCGATCTTCAATCGGTCGTAGACTTCCAGAAGGAATGTTTTTTACTTGTTTGCTGAGTCCCAAATCTCGTAAGATGTACTCAACGTCTGCTTGCTCTTTTTGCAAATCATTAATAAAACTGTAAAAACTTGGGTGACTACGACCAATGTCTGGAGTCTGTTGTGCCACCCCTCAGAGTCATTATTTGTCCTCGCTGTTCCCTGTAGAACAGCTTCATATTTGTTCCATAGTTTTGGTTCATATCTTGGCGTGACAGCCCTTCGTCGTCCTCGTGCGGAGATACCACGGACGTAAGTAACCTCAGAGTAATGCGCAATGGTGGCAAATTCTTCAGGCACCTGCTCGTAAAAAATATAGAAGACTTTTGTAACATCCTCGGTTGGCACAAAAGCTAAAGCACACATCGTATGTGCTGCTTCACGAATGCTGGGATCCTTAGCATCAGCGTACTGTCGTTGAAGACCTTCTGCCCGTATTTTTCGATAAATACTTTGCGATAGGTGAAATAAGCACAATTGCACGGCAGGGTCTCCGAAGTGTGTTTTAACTGCATTGATAATAGCAAGCTCAAAGTATGATGTGATAGTCGAGGGATGGATCGTTCGAATACCTGCTTTGGTAGCTTTCGATAAGACGATGCTCAAAACTTTGGCGTATGCATCTCCCGTCTTAGTCTCCATAAGCGTGTAAATAAGTGTAATAGCGATTTTGCGGTCTGTGCCTTTATATTTTTGCGTAACGTTCCCCATTGTGGTAAATAATTGGAAAAATATTGAAGGAAGAACTCAAAACGTGCCATCTAAATGCCAAATAGTCAATCGGAACAGTAATTTTAAATTAGCACGCGTTGAGAAAACAAGTAATCGGCCATCCTCATTGTTGTAGTCTTTGTCCTTGTGCGAGTCATAAAGTAGAAATGCATCATCAGTAATAGTTTTTTTAAATTTGTCCGGCAAAGCTAGCAGTTCATCGATTGTAGTAGGGTTGGACGGCAAATCTCTTGCGCGTGCCCGTTAGATCGCCTAATAATAAATGTACGATTTGTTATGAAACTGTTGAGAGGTTACAATAAGGAAGTTCTGGTGAAATGACAACATACTTTGCGAATATTCGCTTTGATCGGTAAATAAGCTTGCACAGCGGCACTTGCATTTGAAACAACCCGCATAACTGCAGACGGAGGACGGTCTGGATGTTTAGCTGCCACTCGCTTTACCGATCCTATTATTCGCAAAGCTTCTACTTCTTAAGGGGTAGGACCGTGAGTATGGGAAGCAGCAGCACCTCCTCGACGGACGAGAACATTTAGTCCAGTGGAAATGGTGGTTAAACGCGAGCTGCATCCTTCTCCTCTCCTCCTGCATTTCCAGTAAGTGACATCTGTCCTTGAATCCCATTTAGTATACAAGAAACCGTCGAGGTGACCATAAGTAGTCCGGCCGCTTATAATAAGTTCCTATATTGGTAAAGCCATTGAACTTGCAAATACACTAAATTTATAAAAATTTCGGAAATGAAGTTGAAAGTACTGTTAATTTTTGTGAATTTTAAATTTTGACTGCAAATGATAGTTATGAAAATCAGCAAATCAATAGTGACAAAAATAAACAATGTGAAGTGAGTAACAGCACATTCAAATTCGTTTTTAGAATAGAAAAAAAAAAAAAAAAATTTGGATCTAATAGCCTTGGACATTTCGGTCTGGACATTTCGGTTTGGACATTTTGTCCCAATACCCCTACTTGTTGTTCTAAGTATTTTTTTTTAATTCATAATAATTAATTCAAATAATAATTTAAAAGATGTATGTATTTGTTAGAAGATAAAATGAAAAATTAAAAAAAATTAGGGAAATAATATGTATGAATATTTATTGGATTGAAATAAATATTTATTAGAAAACAATATAAGACTATTTGTACAAGTTTCTTGCATTCTCGAACCCTAACAGGTTTTAGGTCAGTGGTCTACGTATCGGCATTTCGTGTGGGAGGTTACCAGGCTCGATCCCAACTGCCGTCGGTTTTTTTCATCATTTATTCATGTTTACAGATATTATATAATTAGTCCTTGATAATACAATGATATAAAATAAAAATTATTGTAATAATTTGTGGTTTGATAATAATTCAATAGGTATAAGACATGAAACTCATTCCAAATAAATATTTCTTAAATACTAATATCTAATAATAATTTATAAGATGTCAATATACACAAAAATTTACATCCTCCCCACCCCCCAAAAAAAAAAAAAACCTAAGTGTAACCAACACTAATGAATATATGTAGAATAAATATACATACCATAAATATATATTCTCTGATCTATAAAATATACAATAATGTATACCCCTCACAACATATATAATATGTACTAATTCGTAATAAGCTATTATATAATGTATATGCTAATAAACCAATATCCAATAAATATAACCTATCTCGTGTCAAATAAATATTTATTTATTTTGTACTAAATTTTAAGATGTCTAAGAAATATTTATTTAATTCAATACTACTATTTATTGCAGTAAAAAAAGATTACATCAATTCTAATAAATGCTACATTAGTTACTTCTGGATTTCGATAAATAATAACTTGAAATTGATAAGCAGTTATTAACTTCAAATAAATCAATTTGTTAGAATAAATTTAAAAATATTTGAACGAACGAATTATTGTTCTCATTCTGAATAAGTACTTATTCCACTATAATAAATACTATCTGTTATCAAATAAATGTATTATACTAATAAATACACATACATATCAATTTTACATAAATATTTATTGATTCCAAGAATGCGAAATAGTTCATTTGCTCAAATATTGATTTGATACAAAAAGAATTGTATTTGTTGCAGATAAATCCATTTATTGAATCGAAATAAATAATTTAGTTGTTTGTATTCATATAAATTATTTATTTAATTCAAAAAAAATTGTTATGTAAGAAGCAAATTTTTTTCTTAGTGTATGCTAGATTTCATTAGTTGTCGTCACAGGAAGACTTCTCATGAAAAAATTATGACAATCAAAAACGAAATGAGATCAAGCATTCAATGATAAGCCGACATGTTATGCATCAAGTACTTTAAATCATTAACCAAATCATCATAGATCCCTATTCCTCGATTTAATTATTTTCATATCAATAATGTTAGTCATGAACTTTACGGGTTTTCTGACGCATCCAATTATGCGTTTAGTACTGCTATTTATCTTAAAATAATCAATGTATTAGGTCAAGTGACCGTGTCATTAATTATAAGGAAAACTGAAATTGCTTCTCTTAAACAAATTCTTGCTTATCTACTTGTACTTCAAGCTGCATTATTGCTCGCTCAAATGTTTATTACATATATTTTGATTTAGAGACTTACTTTAAACTGCAAAATATTGTATCAATTTACTTTCAGAATCGAAATAATAATTTATGTTAATTAACAAATGATTCTAAAACCATGATTTTCAGCTCTTTTTTTTATGAAATAGCTGTATGTTCAGCGTTGCAGAATTAATTATAATAGATTTATTTTATGGTACATGGCTTACGTTAAGTAGGTAGGATGCTGTATGTTAAAATTGGCATTTCAAGGCAAGCAGCTTGTTGGAGAATAATTATTAAAGAATTCCGTGGGACGATGTTTTAATAGTGTGCGTGGGCATTGGAAGCTTTTTATGCTTGACTGCTATAAATTGACTCTTCTGCGCGCGCAGAGTCTGCCCCTTTCACACAAAATGTACATTGGTTGACTGTGTAAGTGTACTCTTTCTACGTTTGACGGTAGATACGAAAAAGGAGTAGGATGATTTGCAACACAAAAGAAAGCAGGCGGGAGCGAGTGCACTAGTAGTTTTCCGTTCAATAAATGGATAACTTAAAAAGTTATTCTCTTTAATGCTAATTTTGTGCACTTCCATCTTTATTTACCGCTCTGAAGTGGTTGTAGCGGCTTACCACCATAGATCCCCAACACGTACAAATAATTCTAAAATTTTTTTTAAATTATGATCGAACTAAATAAACGAAGAAATTAAACGAATTATGCCTTATTTTGTGAGGGGGGTTTGATGGGGGCACACAGTGGGAGATTTTTTTTTTTTTTTTTGTTTTTTAATCGTTTATTTTGCGATTGATAGTTGTTTTTGTCTTATTTTTTTTTTTTTTTTTTTTTGTTTGCATAAAAAAACAGAAATAGCTCCAAAAAATTATGTACGTGCACGATTATCTTAAAATGTAATATCCTATTGTTTTTGGGTCACTGATTACGAAAAAGGTGATTTTTCAGAATTTTAAAATGGATGAACTGTAGTATAAGAGTATTTCGGTTCGCGGTTAATGAAAAAAAAGTTATTTTTGAAAAATTTAATATGGCCGGTCCAAAAAAGCTGACTTATTTTTTTTTGTTTTTTTTTTTAATTTGGTAGAAATTGCTTTGCAGGGATTGATGGAACGCTGATTATGAATAAAAAGTTCGTTTAAACGAATTTGGAATGGCTGAAAATAGATGTTGGACAAAATGTTTCTTGTTTTCCTCTAAAATTCAATGCAAACTGTACTAATGCTGTCTTTTAGGTAATTTATTACGAGCCAGAGGCTAGTCTCAAGGATTTTATATTAGCTTATCTAGTAAGAAAATTCGTTACACACATGCTGATATAGTTTATGACTATCTTGTTTAACGTTTAGTATCAAGAGATCTCTATATTTTTTTGCTGATCACAACATACTTATAAGGTACGTGATATCAACAAGTGCTATTGTATGGTATGCATTAGACAAAACTGTGAAAATAAAAACATAATTTATTTATATATTTTTCAGGGATGAGTTTTTTTTAACGACATTAAATGAGACTACTAAAAGAGTATAATAATTCATATTTTTAAATAAAAATATATTTCTTTTCGTTATCAGCGACCCGAAAAACCCTTATATTACAGTTGTCATAGAATTAAAAAAAAAAAAAATTTTGTCCTCTGTCTTGGATCGGTCATATTGAAAATCTGAAAAATAACTTTTATTCGTAATTAGCGACCCAAAAAATAAAAGTTTACTCAATTTTAAGATAATCATGCATCTGTTTTTTTTTGAGCCATTTCCGTTTTTTACGATTTTGAACCATAAAAAAGCAAAATCTGCCATTATGAGGCGTGGGGAGGGGGAGTATATAATCAAGTAAGATATATGTATGTGTGGCACAGGGGTAGAGTAGCAGATTCTTCAATCAAAAAAACTACGCAGTATTTTGTGGCAGCTTGCACTTGGTAGAGTTACCGTTTGAGTCCCACCCTTTTGCCTTTGCTACAGCATATTCTTTCCCCTCCTTAAGGTTTGTGGGAGATTGTGAGACACACTTACACATGTGGATTTTTCAGGGGCAAATGTGGAATAGTTGTATGGTTCGATTATGGTTAAAATGTTAGTCCCTTTCTCGCTCTTATCCATTTTTCTTCCTCTCTTAAATGATCAGTACCGTAAGCCTCGCGTGTCACCAGAACTGCACATACAGCACTATAATTGAGAAAAGTTATAGATAATATTGATTCATTTACATGCCATGACTGTAAACAAATAAATATTAATGAATATTATTATAATATATCGTCCTGCATACCTGCGTGCATCGATACATCACGTACGCAGCTAGTAGCTGGTATACCCTAGACACTGCAAGCCTGCAAGTGCAATCTGCAGCGAGGGATCTCAAAAGCAGTAGAATGACCAGTCATTCTGTTATCCCTAAATTGCTTCTTAGTTTAAGTATTAGCGATATGGTTTATATTAAAACAGCTAATACCTAGAGACCTAGAGCGTTGTATTTCTCGTGTTATAGGTTATTGCGATATGATTTAAAACAAAACAACTGATTCGTAATCGCCCAAAGCACTACAATTCCTCGTGTTTAATTCAAAATATTTTTAATATTAAAAAAAACCAGACCAATACCTTATGACCCAGACAGCAACAATTTTATGAATTTAATTTTTTTTATCTGTACGTTTAAGTATGTAATAAAAGCGATAAAATTATTTTGTTAAAGTTCTTTATGGCTCGTTTGGATGACATGTGAACTGGGCAAGATTAAGACGCATTACACGCGGCATATACATCGCCTTATAATCGTTCGAGAAGGAGACATTAGTTGCATTGTGCAGGGGCAGTGGACAGGGGAATCCCTGGAAGGCAGACGGGTGGGGGGAGAAGTCTGGAAGAGAGAGAGAGCGCATATAAAAGGAGGGGGAACAGGAAAGTAAGCCTATATCAATCTGATGTTGTCGAATCTGTGCTGGTTTGCAGCAGTATATGTGAGTGTGTCTATGGGTTTATAGTGTATGCACGTGTATAAAGCACAATATGTATGTATACATAGATTTACGCACGCACTGCGTCGCTGGCGTCATTACACTACCATCATGATATAAAACGTATACTAAAATATAAGATAATGATAAAATGACTAAATATAAAGTATTAAAATAAAAGAATAATAAGATAAAGATGCTAACCGCACCCGAAAAAAGAAGTACATAGTGTAATATCTCCAGGCATCGTAATAATTAATAATTATCAGACAAAGCAATCTTTAAATGATTAGAAATATAAAATAAATAGGAATTTAAATGAGTAAGCAGGTTGATAAAAATAGTAATCCTTTTTATTCGTTTTTATTCAAAGTAATTTTTTAGTAAGATTTAGTAGAATAAAGAAATACAAAAAATTAGTACGACCATGCTTTAGAAGACACCAGCCAAATTAGTTAGGCAAGTGTTTGTAAATCGTAATATTTATAGTTATATTATTAATGACAATGATAATGAATTAAAAGTATACTAATAAACCATGGTGGTTGTATACAATACTCTATTAACATAAGTGTATTTTAAGAAATGTAAGAGAGTACAATATATCAATAATATATGTATATATTATATACATTACAAGAAAAAGTATACTTAAGATATTTGCTTTAAAACAATTGTCTCTTTGTAGCATTCTAGCATAGAAACAATGGGTTTATAATAACTAAAGTATGCTACATAAGGTTGTAATTCTATTTCATTTAAATCTCTGGAAAAAGTAGCAACAATAGTTGTAACATATATTGTGGTTCATTGAGTAAGTTCCTGGGTTTATTATTGTACTTTTTATTTATTACCATTACCATTATTATTATTTACATATTATTGTGATTTTCTAACACATGCTTAAATTCTTTGGGTAGTGTCTTTGAAAGCATTGTCACACAAATTTATTTCTTTTTTAATTCTATAAACTTTTATTGAAATACTACTTTAGATAAAAGTAAATAAAAGGCTTACCATTTTAATATACCTGCTCCCTTATTTTAATCAATATTTATTTTACATCTTTATCCATTTAAAGCTTGTTTCTTCTGATATTTATTCATTATTATGATGACTGGTGATAGTATACTATCTAGACCTTTTGCTGAGTGCGGATAGTATCATATTGTTGATTATTATCTCACTATTATTTGACTTGTTGTAATAGATCACTCTCCTTGATTATAAATTTCTTCATAACATTGCTAAACGGTACAACCAAAATTGTGGTATGACACATGAAAAATTAATTTTCATTGGTGACAAATGTATTTTAGACACTGCTTTATCAATAAAAAGGCTGTCCATCATAAAAAAAGCTGTATTTAATTCATTTTTTTTTTTTTTTTAAGATGAAATACAACTTGAACCAAAGAGAAGTTTGGCAGACGTAAATCAAATAAATGATATCCAGCTACAAACACAACGCCCATCATTATTGATCGACCTACTCACTGGGGACGTTGGTGTAAAGGTACATACAAAAAACGCGTTAGCTGAAACGCTATGCTCTAACTCATCTCTTTTTGGTAACCAACCTACTTTTACACATCAGTCATTGAGCTATACAAGTGACGCTATAACAACTTCGACAGAGAGTGAAATTGCTTGCAGCATAATTGACAAAACATCAGAAGGTAATTTTTCCATCTTGTCCCGTAAAATTCCTTATAATATCCTCACTTATTTAGGAAAATAATTGAAGAACATGAAACAGGGAAAGTACTTAATTTTTATGTAATTAAATCTCTGTTCATTTCTCAATTTGATCACGCATTTCCTTTATTTACCCTTGTGCTCTAAATAGTGGTTGTGCGTGAAGGCAGCACTAAAACGTTAATACGTCTGTCCTTAGATACATCATAATAAGAGTTTTCTAAAGATATTAGAAGCTATTGTTCTAAGTTGAACGTTTCAAACATCTCATTTAAAAGAGTAGTTATTTTATTGTTTTGAGATATTTCAAAACTTTTTGTAGAAACAGATGTATTAGCAAACTGCAACTAAAGCTTGCAACTACGTCAAAAGGTCCTTAAGATTAGTCAAAGTAATCCAAATGAAAAGTAGCATACTCTTAAACGCAGAAAAAAATTTTGTTTTTAAGACTATAGAAGCTACATTTTTCTAGAAAAGAACCAATTTTGTGGCAAGACAGATTTAATAGAAACTTTCAGTAGTGCGCAGCCTATATATATTTATATATGTCTTTGATATCTTGAAACATATGTAATAATGTGTGTACCCTTCTTCCTACCTACCTTACACAACTTCATTAACTACTAAATTAAAAAATACATTTCTTTACTTTTTCCAAGTTATTTATCAAGGTTAAATGATATTTTCTATATCATCTCTTACCATGTCAGAAGTAAGAATAACGGTGAAACCAGGTGTTCATCCTACTGGTTTTGTAGCACTACATAACTGCTAAAATAATTCACTGAACAGGTATGTTTCAAAGAAGGGGCTACAGCTTCGGACTGGAATATAATAAACTCAACACTGCAAGTGCCATGTAGAAGAAGCAGATGATTAAAAAATTTATTGCTTGACTTGTGAAGTGAGTCAACGGAAGGACTGAGCTACTCTCAGGTAAGAAGAATTAAACCAACACCTGACTCTAGTCTGATCACGACTGCTTTCGAGCTTATCTACCAAGATGCAGCTAAATTCAACATCAAACTACCTGGACCGAGGACAAAAAAAGAAGCAACAAATTAGCGGTGTTTTCCTGCAGTTTGTACTAGACTAGAGAACTTTAATTTGAAATTCAAGTATCAGCAATCTTAGCATAACTTTTCATGTAAGAAAGGAAACTATTCTGACTATTGCCCAAACTACAATATTGCTTTTTGAGAGAAAATTACAGACGCCACTAACAAATACCTATCTAATGCATAAGGATTTAGAAAAATCGCTCTTTTATCAAACAAAATAGATAAATTTAATTATATTACTGTATATGAATGTTCATTTACAAGCCGAACACTTTTCTGCCTGACACATGTTCGAAATTACTGAAATTTTTTTCACTGCGTTCTATATCGCAGAAAAGATAATTTTCTTTCACTGCATTTGATTTTATGAGAATTGTACGCGATATTTGAGCTATTACAATATTAATATATAGTACGGTAAATTTATGTGCGGCGGGACTTATAGCCCGCCCCCCTGGCCCCACCACATAATTTTCACGATCGTCTACAAAAAGTCAAATTATAAGGTAAAAATCAGCTTGTTTTTTTTAATTTCTTTAATAACTATGTTCCCTCCACGACTCTTAAGACACCCGTCGCAACTTATAGTGCTGTCACTTTTTTCTCTGTTTTAATTTTTCAATAGCTCTCCGAGACTCATTTGAATTTTGCTTTCTGCTACTTTTCTAAGCTTTCTTACGATTGTTTGATTTTTTTATCTTCTATCATTCTATTCATGCATTTTGCGTTAGTCTTTAATTATATCTTTGCTCTCTTTTTAATTTTTTAGTATTCTATGAATTTATCTATAATCAATATTTTTTGCTTAATTATTGTGGAATCCTTTTTATCAATTTGCAATGAATCGTAGTTTTATAAATTTTTTCATTTTTAGTTCTTCTGCTACCTGTGTAATTAAATTACGCAACCTGTCCTATTTTTTAAAGATATTTGTTTCATGTGTATATTCGCATACCGGCGCGCTCTGCTTACAAATTTTCCAATTATTTATATTTATAAGATAAATGATTTTAATAATTATATAAATGTATGAAATTTTTAAAATAATAATTAATGTTTCTCTTCTTTATTAAATAAGCTTATGATTGATTTGTTGTATAATTTTTAAAAAAATTGTTAAAATAAATTTTAATCTGTTTTTATTTATAAAAATTATTGTTTTTTTTTTTATGCTGTTTTGAAATAATTTCTTTTAAACAATTTTTAATTTAAAAAATAATAGAACATTGAAAAAAACAATGATTGGGCTAGGACTTCGGACAGATACACAGACGTGATGGATTGTGATTTTAGATAACAAATAATCAACCTCAACTTAGCACATATTACACGGTGCATTTATATAGAACAAATATGATACCAATTTTTGGGTCAACTCACCGGCTCTTTTTTTAAATTACCATTACCTTGAATACTTATAGAACAAATATAAAAGATATGACGAACACACTAAAAATAATTGGACTTTTGAATAAATTTCATCAAATCTATATTCCATTTTTATAAGATTATCTATATACTTATATGAATACAATGATTCCGTCGATTAGATGCATTTATGGTCATTACATTTTTTGAGCACTATTTACACATTTTATACAATTATTACCATTCCATTTGAAAAGCTATTATAATTTCTAGTGATTTTATGATTTTTTTTCAGTTAAAGAAACTTCCTACTGTTTAGAATATTTTGACTGCATAAATTCTAATGTTTGGTTATGATGATCAAAATTTTTCTACTCAGTGTATTGTAAAATTTGTAAATGAAATTTGAAATAACAATTACAGACTTAAAATTAGTTACATTAAAGTGATTTATTTTTTTACAGGTATTTTGTTTTTTCAATACTCATATTTATTGTAATTTTAAATTATGAAATATTGTTTTTAAGACACAAACAGTACAACAGTAAACATCAGAGAAATCTCATTTTTCAAAGATCATAGTAAGACAAAATTGTTTAAATGTGCTAAATATAAAAAGAGTTTTTTAAGATTGACACATTTAAATAGACACATAATAATCTATAATGAAGGACATGAAAAAAAAATTTGTCAGAAATGTGGTAAGAGTTTTAAAAGATCAGACGGTTTAAGGAGCTTTGGGAGTTTCGCTCAGAGGGGCGAGGAATGGGGAGTCCCCCCTTTCGAACACGAGTCTCCGCTACGTATGTGAAATATAATTGTATTATTTATTATATAGATAATAATCTTTGATTAAAACTTTTTCTCTATCTCTTTTGCTTAAGCCTAAAACTGCTTTAACTGTCCTATCCTCCTAATCTGTCGTTTTTTTCCATGCGGGGAAATTTTTTTGTTGAGAACCACACTTCTTGGTCCATATCCTAGTTCTTAAGTTCCAATGCATTAACTTTCAATTTAAATAGATCTGTTTTTATCCTTTATTTATTTCCACAAAAAAACATTTTCCTTTTTTATTTGTTTATTTCCAGTATATTTCAGAATTGTTTGTGATGATATTATTTCTGTTTTTATTGACTCCTTGGCCCACTAAACCCAAGTCACTGCCTCCCAATTTGAAAAAAGCCAATAGAAAACATTATTAGTTTATCAATTTTTTATTGTATTTAAAAATGCACGATTAAAATTTTTATTGATTTCTATAAGAAACATATAAGCGCAAATATTTAAATGTGTTTTTATATGTCAATGCTTGTAAACAACGGGAGAAAAAAAGTTTTTTTTGGAAAATCCTATGAAGCATTTAACCAGTTGTATTCTGCATTTATAATATAACGACTGAGCATGGTCTTGTTCGGTAAGTCAAATAAAAAGTGTATACGTACTTATTGTGTTGTACCATAAAATGTTTTGAGAGTATTTTGTAAGAAAATTCTATAACTAAAATTATTTGTTTTATATGGTATTCCTAATAATCGTATCAAGAAGTCCCATTTTTTGAAACTATATAATATACGGTATTCCAAGTGTGATAACCGCATACAACTGGATAGAAATAAAATAAATTGTTACTTATCTGACAAGCCAGACACAATCCAAAGTAATTTTTCACATTTTAAAGTTAATGTATTGTTACTTATAAGGCTTACTCCAATAAAAGATACCGATAAAAACAAATAAAGATTTTTTATCTTCTTTCCGGTCTTAGCGTTCAATAAATATCTTATTAGTTAAACCGAATGTTCTACGCGTTATAATTAAATAGTAATATTTAGGTATGCATACACTCCGGCAAAGGTTTTCAGTTGATGCGCTCCAGGAATTAAAGCACATTTAACCTTCCAGCTACTGAAGTGGATGTCCAGATATTTCTAGTTGCCGACGATAATATCCAGGTAGTGTGCTGTAGGATGCCAAGTGGGTCTAGCTTTTGTGTTTGTGTTTTTATCCTTTATTCATTTCCACAAATCAACATTTTCCTGTTTTATTTGTTTATTTCTAGTATATTTCTTGTACTTTATCTAACTAAGTCTTTCTGCATATGGTTTCTGTCTTTAATATGCTATGCACCTTAAACAACGTCATTAGATAATTTAAGACAGTTTATTCTGAGTTTGCCTACTGTTACACCTCCTGTTTTATTTGTGATCCACTTGTTGCCTATTTTTTAGATTATTAAACCCAAAAGTACCAGGCTTCATGGGAATCCTTGCCGTCTCTCTTTCATTGTTTTGAATAAATTTTTTAGCCCCTGGCTGTAGCTAACTGTTTTTTTTGTATTTTTTTAGAATCTTTTTAACATTTTTGTCATTTTTATGCTTATTTCGCTTAAATTTTTGGTCTCAATTAAATTATTAAGTACAAAAATTTGATATCTTGTTCTTACTTTTTTTCTGATAGCAGTCTTAATCTCTTTTATTATTTTTTACTTCTTTACCGATTTTTCTACATTTTTAGAGATTATCATTTTTCTTCAATCTTGTATTTTACATTTAAAAAGCCCCTTCTCTGAAGTTTTGAAGTACTTCTACCTCTTCCTTGCCTTGTAAATTTGTTGAATCCATGCTATTGCCCACGCTACGATAATATGTGTGTAAGTCTATAAGCTATGAAGTTTGTTTTTCGAATCACAAATCCATATTATTTGTAGATTCTGGAAACAGTTTTCCATAATTTCGTCTTCTCTTGTGTCTTTTCTATTTTTTATTTTCCGTAAAACATTTTTTTTTCACTGATGGATATATTCTTGTAAAAAATTACCCTATTGAGCGCTATAGAGCAAATTCTTAGCATAAATAATGCCGGGAGAAGCTTTGAAACCTTTAAGAGTAGTATTTTCCATGTAGGTATTTGAATGCGTCAGCAGTAAAGCATTTCTTATCACTAATTCCAGAATTTTCTCAAGATCTATAATGATATATATACAATTTATCTCCCTAAGATCCGAACAATACTTTTTGTTTCGATATACAGGATTCTTTTCACGGCTTCCATAGGTGTAATCATAAATTTTTGGTGTACGATTTTGAATATCTTTATGCTATTTATTATTAATAATGTCTACATAATCAATTTTTATAGAAGTTGGTTACTCATATAGGTATTTTTATACTTATAAAAAAGTAAAAGTGTTGTTAAAATTTATTACGAAAGGGAAAACATAATTGGGGGGGGGGGTGTAGGGGGGGGACTGGTGGGAAGCTGTGGGAGCGAGGGGGGGCGGGGGGGGCGGTGGGGCGCTCGCTTAAATAGTGGCCGGCATATTTCACGGTAAAAGGAAACGAATTTTACCTTACTTTGGGGGGGAGCCAAGGGGGAGCGGTGGGGAGCGTGGACAGCGGGGGGGGGGGGGAGCGTGAAGTCATTACTCATTAGGTAACGGAGGATTCACGTGCAGATCTCGCAGAAGGTGGAACTACACGTAAAATGTAGCTTTTTTTGGGATCTTTTGAATCTTCCGTGAGCGATGACAAACAGTCGAGCATCCCTCATAAAATAAATAGCCTAGGGGAGAGAAGAAAGGATATATAAGGTAAAAATTTCTACATTTTGAAAAAACGTTAAAAAGTCTGGGATAATTTTAGATAAGTTTAAAATGTATACAAAAATGCATGGAAGTAATTAGAGTACCCAGAAGGCACGACGCGACGTAGAGGTTACCATTTCATGCACTCTAAATGTATGTGTGTATATACAAGATTGAATTCCAGTAAGGAAAAAGTAAAAATTATAATATCTTAATTAGGAAAAAAAATGTAACCATACTGTCACTTTATTTTAGAAAAACGTAAAAAACTTTTCTCCGAACAAAATTCTTCTTAAAAAAAAATCTGTTTGGATTGTTTAGAGTAAAAATTTTCTCTGAATTTTGAAATCCAGCTATTGCAAAATATAATCAACTGTAAAAATTTAATGGCTTTTTTAAGTACAAACCTAAGTTAACCACTTACTTGATAAGTAAAACCATCCAATTAAATGATGAATGACAGCTCGACTTTGATTCTCCTCCTGTACGAACGTGACCCATATGATGATAGTCACTACTATCTTGCTTGGAAACTCCTATATGGTCAGAGGTTGCGTGAGGGATGACAGACCAAAGGAACACGAACAGCTTGTATAAAAAAAGAGGAATCCATACCAGCAGATAAGTTGTGTCAAGATACTTATTTGAGTTGGACTGTTGCAGAGCTTGCGATGCTCTGTTCAGCAACACCTACGGAAAGTATGTCTCTGTACATCATTTCGGCAATACATTAGGGTGGTTTACAGTCACATCATTGAATGCTTACACAGAGAGAACAAAACACCCGGTAGAGAGTTTCACACGTACTTGTGTAAACACGTGCTTAGTGTAACTGGATAGCAGAGGGGACATCAGTGGGCGCAGTTCTGCTTGGCACTATCGTAGACCGTGCCAAGCCAGCTCATCGTATGCAACTGTTGGGCACTGCGACGTATAATTAGTTATACAACTGAGTCAGTTTAGTCGGCAACTTCGACTACCTGTCTGCAGTTACGCCAGTACTCCTGTACATGTTTGCAGCCTCCGCGTGGGGGCTGTGCCGCGGCCTTACTCAGACAGATAATCGACGGTGCTGACTAAACTGACTCGTCAGTATATATAGTTATTGACAATACCGTACATTATGCCTCGCAGTACCCAGCATATCTGTACAATCTGGCATGGACTGTTTCTAGCAAGGCTGCGTGCACTGCTGTCCCCTCTGCTATCCAGTTACACTGAGCACGCGTTTCCACAAGTACGTGTGGAACTCCCTACGTGCGTGTTTTGTTCTCTCTAAGTAAGAATTCAATGATTCTACTGTGGACAATCCTAATATATTTCCAGAATGATGTACACAGACATACTTGCCATAGGTATTGCTCAGCAGAGCATCACAAGCTCTACAACTGTCTGACTCGAATAAATATCTTGACGCAGCTAATCAGTGGGTATTGATTCCTGCTTCCTAATGTAGGCCGTTAGTGTTCCTTGAGCCAGTTATACATCAGCAGCCCCGCGGTAGCTCAATTGGTCGAGCATATGTCCGGTAAGCAGGTTGTGTGTTCAAGCCACACTCAGGGACGACTTTTTTTATTCTTGCTTACAATCCGCACAGTCATAATGCAGTAGGTTTTTAGATTTAAAACATTCTACAAATAAATTTTATTTAGCCTAGGCAGATTACCAAGTGAATTTTTGTACCAATATCTTAACTGAATAGTATAATACCTGTGATAATTCTAAAATTAGTGTTAAACTCTGTAATGTAAAAAAAGACCGGAAAATGCCAAATTTTAAAATTCTTTTCGAAAGAGGTTACGAATATTGTTCAAAAAATTAAATGTAACGTTTATTCAGATTGTTGTGATCAGTCTTACTATTGATATTTTTGTTGTACCAAAATATGTTGAATTTTTTATATGTGTTTTTCCCTTTAAAACGGATTGGGTTATCAGTGTAAAATATCAGTTCTGTCAAAGTCAACATTGTAATTATGTTGATGATGGTGTTTAGTCCAAACCAATCTCGGATTACTTTTGATGACATTATTTCTGTATTTATTGACTCCTTGGCCCACGAAACCCAAGTCACTGCCTCCCAAATTAAAAAAAGCCAATAGAAAATATTATTAGTTTGTCAATTTTTTATCGTATTTAAAAATGCACGATTAAAATTTTTATTGATTTCTATAAGAAACATATGAGCGCAAATATTAAAATATGTTTTTATATGTCAATGCTTGTAAACAACGGGAGAAAAAAGATTTTATTTGGAAAATCCTATGAAGCATTTAACCAGTTGTATTCTGCATTCATAATGTAACGACTGAGCATGGTCTTGTTCAGTAAGTCAAATAAAAAGTGTATACATACTTATTGTGTTGTACTATAAAATGTTTTGAGAGTATTTTGTAAGAAAATGCTCTAACTAAAATTATTTGTTTCATATGGTATTCCTAATAATCGTATCAAGAATCCCATTTTTTAAAACTATATAATATACGGTATTCCAAGTGAGATAACCGCATACAACTGAATAGAAACAAAATCAATTGTTATTTATCTGACAATGCAGACACAATACAAAGTAATTTTGCAAATTTTAAAGTTATGTATTGTTACTTATAATTGAAGAAACCCCAATAAAAGAAACCAATAAAAACCAATAAAGATTTTTTATCTTCTCTTCGGTCTCAGAGTTCAATAAAAATCTGGATGTCCGGGTCTTTCTAGCTGCCGACGATAATATCCAGGTCGTGTGCTGTAGGATGCCAAGCGGGTCTAGCCTTTGAGTTGCTGACCTGAACGCCCAAGTACCTAGTACCGCTGAAGACAGTATCTAGGGGTTATGTTCCAGTAAGTTAAGCTCGTTTGGCTATCCAGCCGTCTGACTAAATGTGTTTGAAACCGTATTAAAATTATATTAATTAAAAATATTTTATCATATGGTTTTTCATATATGTCTTGAAAGTTTATTATGACAAAGTTAGTTTTAGCCTAATCAATAAGGCATCAGCTTTGGAATCGTGCAGATCAAGTTTATATGTCTGATATGAAGTGTTTTTTATATAGATTCATAATAATAATAAATAAAATTGTACTGATTTTTAAACAATTAACAATAATTTATTACATTATAATTGATGTTCAAATGCTGGAAAAACTACTTATTTTTACTTTTTCAGCTTTACTTCAAAAATTTGTAATAGGCCCAAGTTGATTTTTTTATTAGAAAATCTTTTTCTTTATCATTTGGCAAAACTTATAAAAATTAATAGACAATGTTACTGCATATATATGAATATCATAAGGTACTTAATAGGGTACAATAGAATTGTATGGTTAATTTTTAAATTTGGTTTACCTTATAGAAACCAATAAATATGTGAATAAATTAGCAATTTTGATTTTGTATAAGTACAACCTTATTAATACTAATAAATATTTAATGTCAATTTATTATGAAATAGAATGTCTGTTGTATTTTATCAGGTACTCCGAGTGCAAAAGCCGACATCATTATGATGAAAAGATTTTATTATCGGTTTTATTGGCTTTTTTTAGTTGGGCTTTTTTATAGAATTCTCTAGATATGGAGTCTTTCGAAAGTCTATCTTTTCTCAGTCTAATAATGGATGTAAACTCATTATATTATTGCTTGTAAAAATTACCCGGAATCTAAATATTTAACAAATCTTCTCAATCTAACAGACAAAAGTTTATGATAAGATTAAATAAGTGAGGGTCTGGGAACAAATAAATATAACTCAGTTGAAAATCCGGGTACCACTTCAGCGGAACCCGAACTATAAGATCCTCTTACTGGACAAGCAAGGTGCTGGCAATAAAACTTATTATTAAATTTAAAAAAAAGGAATTTGAAAGTAAAGTCATATAATCCAGAAACTTTTTATTTTTAACTGGGGTGAAAGCTCTGATGCAGCTCAATTTCCTAGATATACCTTTAACTATAAGTTGAAACAGCAAATTGGAAAATAATGATACAACATCTAATGATACTTCTATAAAATACTAGGGGTTACAACTTTTTGGATAAGGGTTTATTACTTTTAAAAATTTCTTTGTGGAGTCAAGTGATTTTTATGTATATCTCTTTAATATTCTAGATAGCCACTCATCAAAAGGAAACAAAGAATAGCTGAAAGATGATACTGTTGGCACCGGCTCTGTAATTGTGGGACCAGTTGTCACTTTTACACGTATGCTTATGGGAATGTGAAAAACTTTGGTCGATGGCAGCCGCAATAAATATTTAGTTGTATACGATTTAACACAGGAAATCAATGAAAATGAGGGCAGCACCGTCAAAACACGGTGTCGATAAGCCTTGCAGAGTAATTTTGCCTGTGTACCTCGATCAATGCGGATGCTCTAGCCATCTCGCTATTGTAAATTTTCGAGGCAAACTGATTAATTTATTGTCATTGTCAATTGTACCTTGGCACCTTCTTCCTTTAACGAGCCGTTTGCATACATTTTTAAATATAAACAAGGAATTACTAGTTTTTCCTTAATATTATTTCTTGTTCGACAGAAAACGTTTGACTTCGGAAATATATATACTCAAAACATAACTACTATGCTGTTGCCTGTCGGATCTTGTAGTTACCAGATTTTTATTCTACTAAAAAATTGTTTTTGTTAAGTTTAAATTATTACTAATAATTTTGACAAAAATTGGCACATTACTTTTTGGCTGTTTTTTTTTAATAGAACAGTTCAGCGTAGACTGTCTTATAACTTAATTTATGATATTTCATCTTTCAAAAGTCTTCAGTGATCCCTCTATGCATTTAAAATATTTTCACTCCTCGAATCAACTGATACCACGATTTGAATTAAAGGGATAAAAAAAGCAGCTTTTGAATTCAAATTTCCCGCTATTAGCCTCTGTTAATAACTATATATTTTTTTGTTGTCTATCTCTCCATGGATGAAAAATTAGCAAAACCTAAAGTCACATGTACTAGATAACATCATTTTTAGTACTGTTTAAAGTTTGGTGTTGATAAGTAAACAGCAACCTTAAAAAATCTCGCTTCGACTGTTTTTTTTTGTTCAGTGCAAAAATGTCTAATGTTGCCGTTCACGTACCAACTCATCCACCTAATAGGTGCTATCTTGTATCTTACTAATTTTGCATCCTTTTTCAAACAGACAATAAAAACATTTATAGTTACCGATCGACGCTGATGGCGCAAAATTTAAATTCGAAATTGACTTTTCCATCTTCTTGAAGTTATGTCCTACATTAAATTTTTTTCAGCAAACACTGGTAGCATAGACTTGTGCACTGTCAGTGCGCTAGACTTAAGTACTGTTTGCTTCTGCATACTTACAGCAAACTTGTGGTAGACGAGTGCATCAGCTTCTGGCGTAATAATTGAGCAAGTCTCACGTTTAGTAGAGTGTAAAGGCCGAATACTTTTACCTCACAGCCACTTGTAGATGATATGGTAATATTTTTATGTACGATTAGCGGATTAGTAACAGAGCAATTGTGATACATACTAGTTCCTTCAAGTATATTAGAGCAGTTAGGTCCTACCATCCTTGTTACATTATTATTGTTTCGAAATTTCCGCTAGATTTAAAAATAGATTTGTGTGTCTGTATTTTGTGGTATCGTTACACTATGTAAATTGTTGTAATTTTCTAATTCATTTGGTAATCATTTCCGAACTCTACTAAACAAAAGTTTTGCGCAATTCTTACGCAAGAAGCCGATGCACTTGTCTGCCGCCAGTCTGTCACGGATCTCTAGAATCAGACAGTACGTAAGTCTTACGAAAATTGACCAACGACATATACTTCTACAGATCGTGTAAATGTGATTCATAAATTTATAAATAAATTTAAAAACATTTTTCAATACATTTTCAAAATGAATTTTTTTAATTGTCCTCAATCGTAAAGCTTGTAGACAAAATTTTTTGAAATATTTCGCAAAGTTTAGGGCTAATAATATAAATTCCATCGTAAATATGGGGCATTCTTTGCAACTTGGAGACCCCCTACTCTCCAGAATTGGTTAAGGTTTTTCGGAACGTTTTTGGGCGGAAATCTTAGCTTTTTGTCTCTAGTTTTAAGTGCCGTGTGGCCCATTTCGAAATTCAAAATGGTGGAGTCAATATGGCGGCTGGAAGCCGAGAAGAGCAGTCATCTTGATGTAAGAAACTTGCAGAAAAGCAACATTAGTCTATGTATCATAATTTTTTATGTACGCATGATAGTATGAGTACCTACTCGTTACAAATTCACTGCTAGATATTCAAAATTTAAAATGGCGGATCCAATACGGCACCCGAAAAAAAAACATTCCTCAAATTTCATAAAAATCTGTTTACTGGGGTTTTTTAGGTCTCTAAGCACGAATAATTAACCAGAATTTTAAAATTCAAAATGGCGGAATAAATATGGCCGCTGGAAGCCATGAAGAGCAGTTATCTTGATGTAAGAAACATGCAGAAAAGCAACATCAATCTTGTTATC
>JAPYYV010013683.1:0-10841 GCA_030522625.1 Copidosoma aretas
TTCATGCTGCTGGCCACTTTCAGTATGCAAAAAGCGCACAAATTTACTTGCAAGATTTAGCAAATCTCCACCTTCGTATGGATCCAGTCGAATTCGACTATTTTACCAAGAAAGGCTTATTTTCTATTCGGCGAACTGATAAGTCGTTGGCCGGATTATCGCCAGACTTAGTTATTGAGCAGACCCTTAATAGGTTTTTTGGAACCGACCTGGAACACGGGCGTGGCGTTACTGCTAGCGTTTTGGCTAGATATTTTCAAGGCATGCCTGCTGCCGTGGATATTATGGAAAGCTTGGAAGAATATTGCCACTTGAAATCCAATTGAAGTGAGCAGCACATTGACTTGACCTCTGGCCGTACTAGAAAAGACAGGGAGTATCTTGGTAGGTTCGTTTATTGGTTAACGGAGCATGATGTATTTAAGGAACGGGAGGGTCTGATATCTCTGTCGATGGGTATTATTGGATCCCAGTCAATCAACTGCCACATGGCTTTCGAAATTGGCGCCGAAGCCATGTCAAAGATTATTGGAAAAACGGAAGAAAATGTCTCCCTAACACATTTACGTACAGTCAAACCTCTTTCGCAGCTCCATGAAATTGCCAACAAAACGGCGCACAAGATTGAAAACGTTTTACTATTTCAACGAGTTTACGTAGCATGTTTTCAGGACGAAGAAAAAGCGCGAAATGCGTTAAGCTACGAGTTATCTCTTAATCCACCGAGCCTATTCGATAGCACTGGACTAATGAGACAGTCTGCGAAGTCAGAAATATACAAACTCTTTACTTCGGTGCCTGAATATGAATTACAGATGCAGTTTTGCTTCGTAATCGATGGTGGTTGGCCTGTCCATTTTTTGACTTGGCCCCACAGTCAGACATTTGATCAGATTTTTAAAGTATACTACGACTTCATCGTCAAAAACTTCAGGAATAATGCCACAGTTGTATTCGACGGATATGACAACGGAATAATTGGCGTCAAATCTTATGAGAGGTATCGTAGGAAGGAGAAAGTTGTCGCAGCCGATGTAGAAATCTGACCAGATTCTTTAGTCACAGTGAACCAACGCAAGTTTCTAGCTAACGTAGCTAACAAGTTTAAATTCGTACAGATGCTTTCTACGCACTTGAGCGATAAACAAATTCATACAAAAATAGCCCCAGAAGATGCCGACGCACTAGTAGTTCGTACCGCAATGGAACTCGTACAAACGTCATCGGATCCAGTTGCGATTGTAGGGAATGACGCAGATTTACTCGTTATAGCAGTCGGCTTGATCGAAAATACGGGAATCTTGTATTTTTTAAAAAGAACTGGTGGAAAAGATAGGATCACCCTATATGATGTCAGAGCTCAAAGCCATTTAAAACATTTCTGTTTACTTGCCCATGCGTTTAGTAGGTGTGACAGTACAAGTGCTTTTTTTGGAAAAGGTAAAAAACAACTTTTTGCCCTCCTCGAAAGTGATCCCAGTTTGAGCTGTATTATAAATATTTTCTACACTGAAAAACATTTAGTGCCGTCGATATACCATAGGTGTTATTGTGCCTACTCCGCATGTCCGGCGCGTCAGCTATACTAGTCGAAACAACAGCTGTCCCCTGCCGTATACGCACTACACCGCACCCGTATACCTACTGTACCGGAACCTACGCTGTATACATTGAGCCGCACGATAGGTATAACGACTGTGCCGCTGTGGAACTCACGTACTCCGATTCGGCATACCTGCTATACTGCATGGGGGGACAATAGATACACTGTAGTTCGGTACAGTGTGTATACGTGCGGGGACAGCCGCGATACCGAATGTTTTTCAGTGTACCAACAAATTCGAATATGCGCGAAATTTTCGAGGCCGCAGAAAAAATCACAGTATTGTTATATAATACAAAGAGTATGATATTGAATTCAGTTAATGAGCTAAGATATGAGATTTTTTAATCGTCTATGGGAGGAATCAAAAAAAAATTTTTATTTACCCTACCGCCGACCGACGCTGCTCTGTTGGAGCATGCAAAGCTAGTATATTATCAACTACAGGATTGGTTATGCAACAACTTAGATCCAGAATATTGGGGCTGGAGACGGGCGTCTTTTATACTTGTTCCTGTCACGACCAGAAAACAACCTGCCCCCGAAGCTCTACTGAGTGTTGTACGTATAATTTTACATTACAGTTCCATCAAGCGTCATCAGTATTCTACTGTCTTACAGTTACAGTCATATTTTGTTTAGTTGTGAATTAAGTAGTTAAAAAAAGCATATGTTTATATATTAAAAGTGTTTTTTCATGTTTACCGGTCGAAAGTTTCTATAGTTTTTCATTGATTTTATCATAATTTGAAAAAGAAAAAAAAATAATTTAATAGTACACAGGTATATACATAATTTTAACGTGTGCATGCAAAAAAAATTTAACAATGATTTCTTGGTCATCTAGTTACTCGCTAAGCTAAAGTTCGTACAGTTTTTTCAAATCGCATTATTGTCCATACAATACTACCATAGCTATACGTTATTATCAATTTTTATACCAGAAAATTATTGACTGAGCATGCGCAATCATAGAATATTATTATATGTTCAAGTGCATCTTAAATCTAAAAATATTTTTAATAAATTTTTTTTCTATTTTTTTATTTGGTACTAAAAGATTTTTATTTTTCAGGTAAATTGCAATTGCGTTCGATGCAATACAGCGCGCTGCACGTGCAAAAAAGCGGGTCTCGCATGTAGTGCGGCTTGTGAAAACTGTAATGGCCAAACATGCGACAATGCATGCAAAACAATGAATCGAGTGATTGTAGATTTTGATGAGACGATCAGTGACAATGTGTGCGACGAGGAGAAGTCTGCTGGGCCCTCGTTTGCAGAATACAATTATTCTTTCGAGTTTACTGGAGATGACAGTAATCACATGGATGTCGATCACTAACATTTCATGTATGTTGTAACATTAAGTGATGAATATGTTTATTAAAACCTAGGGAGAGTTTAGACCTTCGTTTATTAGTTTACGTTACGAGTTCGAATAATATGTAATAGGGCTTAAATAAAAGGTCTTCATCCATATACTAATCCATTAAATTGTCTAGAAAAAACTTGCTGTGCCAGATAGTTTTTAATCACCAAACAACTGTGAAAACCGTACTTTTTTCAGTTAATCATCAATATCTTGAAAAAAATAGGTATTTACCATTAAGGTGGATGGGTCACGGGAGGTACGCCATCTGTTGGGAAAAAGGATCTTTTAGTAGAATATTGAACCATCAGTTTGTTTAAAATACTGTTTAATCATTTAAATAGGCTTAAACCCGCATATTCTTATTTTATTATCATTGTATTTTATTGGTAATTCAGAAAAGAAGTATTTTTATTTTTATTTTTTGTCATATACTTTCATTACATGACTTTATTTGTACTTCATATGTTAATATATAAATAATTAGACACAAGATTATTCTGAAATTTAAATATAGTATTCTTGAAATATTAACCTATAACATAGTAGTTTTTCTACGAAAACTGTAAATTTTTCATGAGAAAAAGTCAAAAACAGTGATCAACATCACATGCCTCCCTATAAGACGCTATGTTATGACAAGGAAAAAATACGAAATTTGAATTAAAATATCTCTAATACGAGACACAGGAATTGTCTTATTTGTTAAGTGGACGGAAATCATCACATATAATTATAACATATTATGGGGAACATGGGGTCGAATGGGCATAGCAGCTGGGATAAGGCTGGGATGGAACGCAAAAACAAAGATATATTTCGAGCTGATTTTTTTTAATATGCATCTATAGTAGCAATACTTTTATCGTCTATACAAATATACAAGAGATGTAGCCCTGTTATTTGCTAATAAATGTTGTAATTATTGGTCGAAAAATAATCACTAGATCAAATTTTCAAGTTCTTGGCAAATTGAGTACAATTCAGTTTACATGGTTATTTATGATATCATTGGATAGCTAAGGACTTCAGCTTTTATTTTCTTTTTTTTTGTATTTTCCAGGATAAATATTGAGAGTGTAATAGTTCAATAAAAACCTATCTTTAAAGGGCACGAGTTGACACCCATGTGGGGTACGGATGGGCACAGGTAGCTGTAGAAAAGCTGACGTACGCATGTGCATCGTTCTATACGTCTCAGACATAACCTCTCTACTCATCTTGCATTTACACATTATATATGTGCCCTCGGTGGTGCCCATCTGTGCCCCACACCCTGCCCACTTGTACCCTATGGTGGGGTACAAGTGGGTCATTCAGAACGTTCTTCTCTTCCTTCTTTTAAACAAAAAATCACTATAATCAAGATTTGCAAAGAATGACAAAGTATAATTAAGGTGATTAGAAATAATAATCTGTTTTTAAAATTATAATTAATTAAAATTTGTTGTGATAGTCGATCAAGGCACTAAAGGTGCCCACCGTACCCCACTTGCCCCCTACATTTTTATTGAGATCTGTCCATTGTTTTATGACCCATCTACCTTAACAGATTTCCGCCCGTTTTTCGCTTACACAGTGACATCATTGCGGTCATACTTATTTTCCATTTTAATAGCTGGCACTTTTACTGGTCTCCGTAATGTACTCGAAACGTGCGTCATGGACATGCTTCTCGCCTACGAAGCATAAATCGTGCGTGCTTGTTCTCTGTCTCCTTGCAGTTGTACAGTAATAGATTGCATCGCAGGCTACGTTGACTACATTTTTACGCCGTTCATAAGTTGTACCTCGAAAAATGCTGTATACATTCATGTGAATTCTTAGTGCAGTTGTCCTTTGACAATTGTGCATTTGGAAAATCAGTGCTTCACAAATGTAACCGTAGTGCCACAGTTCTCAGGAACGCTTCCTGTTGTTTGAGATAATTTATTAGGTTTTCAACGTTATCACTACACTACCTCGTACCACTCATTTCTGTATGAAAGTTGTTTGGCTCCATGCATTTATTAACGCGTGCAAGAGCAGTCATTACAATGTAAAAATTAATGTTTTGTTATAATAATGTGCATTACGTTTTGTGTCGACGACATTCACAGGATTTATCTGTGGAAGGCGAGTACACGATCACGGTGCTCGAAACGACGGAATCTCGGATCCCGTTCACTTTTAAAATGAAGCCGTTGGAAGCATCGAGTCTCGCTTGCCACAATAAAATCGTTCTTGCGTGCTTCTGTCTATAGAAGGTATGTTTCTTAGCAATTTTGGAGCAATGTATTGATTGCTTTTCGTCTCAGTCAAAATTTTTATTGCAAAGTATCACTTCTCTAATACCATCCATTTTGTCCAATCTTAGCTGCTACTTTTTCTCTATAGGACTTTTTTGCGAAATGGACAGTGAAGTGGATGCTGGCACGCCAAAGTACGAAATGTGTACCGAATCTATTGACAACAATGATGAAGTGATTTTACCCGAAAAAAGGTGCGAAACGTTGAAGAAGGCTTACTATGACAGAAAAGATGTGTTTCAACATAAATTTGGAATTGGTTCTTCCATTTATAAAACTTGCTATAATTCTTACACACATCGGGATAATGTTGCAGCCAGTAGCAAAATTCCACCGTCACGCCGATTAACTCGAGCAAGCGCAAGGGTCCAGGCATACACGAGATAGCTCTACACAAGCACTCTACACCTAATATCACCATACCAGAGTAATATTACCACCAGTGCTTGTGTAGAGTTATCTTGTATAAGCCTGGACCCTTGCCCGAGGAAGCACATCAACAGCCGATTATGCAAACGATTCATGCTTGCTTTATAATGAAGATGCGTCGGATTGTTTCATTAAAAATTAAAATAAGAAACCCGAGCGTAAACTAGATACAATATTTATAGTTACCGACGAGGCACAGCTTAAATCTTTAACAGAAAAAGTGGATTTGCGCACGGACGTCGATACATTAAAAAAACGTCTGGAATGTTCCGATGTTCAAACTCAACGTCTCTGATATCACACAAAGTTTCAGCGCGCATTCTTATAAAATTACATTCCGAGGCCGCAAACCCAACTGACAGCCAAACCAATGGTGAAATTTATTATCGAATTTTTAAACTACAATGATAAAGAATGTCAATTTGTACTCAATGACAAACTAAGTACATTCACTGGCCCTCGAGTAGACCTTTAGTATGTTATATCGAAGCTCAAGGAGAATTATGCTGATAAAATTATTGTCACGAAAATGCGCGGACGGGACACTATTCTGTCTTTCACCAACAGCACGGAAATATTCTTAGTTATCACTGGTACGCTGATCGTCAAGAAAGTGAAGTTGAAGAACGCATGAGAATTGTTAAAGCAGCTATGACTATAATTCACGAGGACATTAGAACAGTTGTGCACAACCCAGACTGTTATCCTATGCCACACCGATTTCTTGAGGACGCAGAACGGGATACCTCCCCATCACTTAAAATTTTGCTCGAAGGCCTTATTGTGAAAAAAAAAGGAAATAAGTATAGCAGTATTGCAGGCTAAATCAACTGCGATAGAACACTGCATAATGTCTGCTGAACGTCCAAGATCGTTTCACTCTACTATGCAGATTGCTACGGCAACGTTGCTACATGATAAAACTGGTTCATAAGATGTAGTTCGGTTGATGTCCTCGTTCGGCTTTTGTGCAACTTACGAGGAATGCTTAAACTTTCAACTATCGAATGTCTGCAACAAGGTGACACCTGATCTCTCTTTATGCTACTTGCCATATGCGTTCGACAATGCCGACCCCGATATAAATATTCTAGACGGTCTCAATACCTTTAATGCGATGTATTTTTACTGAAAAAAAAAAAAATTTGCATTATTCATAATTTATTAAAATTTGCAGCTAAAATACTTGAAGCCCCCAGTTTTAAGGGTTGCCATACGGATAATAACACCTAACATGGCCAAAATAATTGTGTTAAATCTTATTTTGGTTAGAAAAAAAAATCCATATGGCTTTTTTATATGGTTTTCCATATGGTAAAACCATATAGTTTTCACTACAAAACCATATGGTTTCAGGTAGAAAACCACATGGATATGTGGAACACGAACGATATGATTTTTCCATATGCATTTTTCATATGGTAAAACCATATGGTGATTTGCAACAGAGATACTATGCATTACATCATCCACGAGGATAACGACAGAGGAAGTAATTCCTAGAGCAAAGAAAGATCGTTGGGCCGAGTTAAAAGGTAGCTTTAAAATAATCGAACTTCAGTGCTTTTCTCAGCAGCGTCCGCGGGGCCTTCAGGATATACCACTGTTGGATGTTAAAAGCCTCGTTACATTTGCAAATAACTATACCGTATCCCAGGTCAACGTTTACTGGATGTTTAGTAAGTATTTCCGTCCGAATGAAACTCGGGGATGGAATTCGTTTCTTGAATCTATGCCGGGGAGCCAGGTGTACGAGAAATCTTGAATAATTTATCTACCCTTTCTAAATGCACCTCCAAGCAATCACGATACTATTTACACCGTATTGCTGGAAGCATCCAGATGGACTAAGCAACAGTCCCAAGAGAAAATCTTTGTGAAATTTGACCAGCCTCCGTACTGGAAAGCACGCGAAATTGTTGCTGCTGCACCGGTGAATTCGGAGATTAAGTGTATTATAGTGATAACAAAATGATAGATGGCCATCAGCTCGCTCCATACGTGCTTATTATTTGGCGTTCGTAGATCAAAATTGTAATTTCTCGACTGTATCTGTCAAAAGACGAGGTAGTCTTCATTCAGAGTACTATTGAGCAGTTCTCTGCCGAGAATCGTGCTACTGTGACATCCAATCTAGATTTCAAAAGTATCGTAGCAAAGTTCAATCGGTGTGTTTCTCGATGTGTCTGACGCCTTTCCACGAGCAGCTGAAATTATAAATATCGCATCTGGTTTGAACGGTGATACCAGTGTTAACTGCTACGATGCGTATGAAGTTGGGCTCCAGTCATTGCGCAAATCAGTCGGACAAAATATGAAGGACGTCAATTTTCAGCGTAAAAATAAAGTTGTTACCCTTGGCAGCGTTGACGTTTGTAAAGTAAACGAAACACCAAGGTCAGGGGCAGGGACTTTACGAAACATAACTAAATACAAAAGACAAATTTGTTTAGTTTCTGTTTCCAGTAACGGAAACAAAAGTCGCAAAAATTTAGTCTCGTTTCTCGTCCCAGAAACAAAATCCTATAAACACTGCAAACTGTTTATTTGTAACGAAACGTAAGTCTGCGTGATTTCGTTTTGTTTTGTTTCCTGAAAAAGAATAGAAACATAATTAAGTACAGTTTCGTTTCTCTGTAACAAAACTGAATTAATAATAATTACGTTTCGTTTCTCAGAAACGAAACTAAAGTAAATTTTGAGTACAATAAGTTTCATTTCCTTTTTGTTTCCAGTAACTGAAATGAAAGTCGCCAAAATTTTGTTTCCTTCCTTATCCCAGAAACAAAATCTTATAAACACTGCAAAATGTTTATCTGTAATGAAACGAAAGTCAGCATAATTTCATTTCGTTTCGTTTCTTGAAAAATAATAGAATTATAATTCAGTATCGTTTCGTTGCGAAGAAACGAAACGAAAACAAACTTACTTTAGTTACGTTATTCAGGAACGAAACAAATGTATTTGTGTAATTCAATTAGTTTAGTTTCGTAAACGAAAGTTGAAAAAATTGTCTCGCTTCTTATGTGAGAAACGTAATTCCCGTCCAAAATTTAGTTGTGGAATTTTACCTAACTTTTAAATGTTTGTTGTCCCAAGAAAATAAGCATTCACAGAAAGTGCATAATTTATGTGTTGGGAACAAGTCTCAGTGTTTGGTCGGGAGACTTGTGATCCTAAAGCATTAAGTAAAACCAAAGCAACGAATAACGCATGTCAGTGCACTCAGTTGCCGATGACTGTGTCCAGGTGGTGCGCACTGATGCCCCACGAGAGTTGACTATGAGATCGCTCCAGGTAACTAAACATAGCATCAAGGTTTCCTAAGGTCTCGATAAGAATTCCCATATAGTGCGCTACGAGACATTGGGTGCAAAATTGCTTCAAATCGTTGAATAAAGCGTCCAAAAGTTTTCAATATTCCTATGAATTGCATATTTACAAAATGTATTACGTATAGAAAATCGTATAGAGAAAAATGTCAGGATACAAATTCTTCTTACTTTAAACTAATGTATGCGAAAAAAAATTTTTTAGTCATAATAATTTGATCCTGCACTGACAATTTCGTTAATTCGCCATTGCGAAACATATTTAAGTACATCACACGCGCCGGACTAGAGTCGTATGGTTGGATTTTATCAGGCATACTGTCCCATAACATAAAAAACACCCTAACTTGGTGCAGAGCACGAAACAAGCTTTTAACCATTTTTTCCGATGTATTGAAAATGTTGCGGTTACGGAAATGACGGTTACAGATCTGACATTTCGTCTTAAAAGCTCTCCCATTTCTTTACCTTTGACTATTATGGTTTTTCCGCAGAAATGGCACTTGTTGCAACTATGGTCTTTAAAAAAATCGACTTTTTGAAAGACAAATATATAGCCAAGTAGTGACTTCTTATGGTTTCAGAATTGACAGAGTTTTTGAATAAAGTAATTTTCGATCGATGTAACAGCTCGTGGGATAGATCGTCGAACTTTTGGTACTCCTATCGAGTGCATTTAATACTTTGATATCCGAACTGCAAAATCCAGCGTTTTTAAAGGTTCATAGTTAATGTAACGGTTCGGGACCAACATGGCATGCCGTTTCTGCAGAAATGTACAGTAGACGGCCAGATATTCACGACCGCTCCGAACGGTTGAGTAACGATGTATGTATACCTAATATACGTGTTCAGCGGTACTCAAACGTCTTAGGGGTTCGCAAATATCTGGCTATCTACTACTATATATATACGTACACCGGACGGACATTAAAACGTAGTGCGGAAAATATGAAATCACCCACTAAAAGAGGTTATGTTGTCAAAACAGCTAATAGGAATTAAATGTTTGAATTTCCCGCCTAAAAATTCAATACCCGTTCAGGGTACAGTCCCATGGTGCACGATAGAGCATGCAGGATAGAATTTTCTTCATGAGCCGCCGTGTTAAGTCTATCCTGCAGCGCAATGGATCTATTCTGCAGCGCAATAGACTAGACACGGCAGCTTATGAGGACAATTCTATCCTGCACGCTCCATCCTGCACCATGGGACTGCACACTGAGAAAAAATCGGTGCTGCCGCTGCCCCCGTACGTGTATAGGCAGCACCGAATACTCGTGCAGTCACTGTCTCAATCTCCCGTGCAGTAGCGGTCAGATGCTATTGTAGCGCGGTACGAGGCAGTAGTAGCGCCATGGCATGATGGTAGCAGCTCCGACTGTACCGTGCAGCAGCTAGACGATACAGTCGGAGCTGTTGATGCGCTGCACCCGTGCACTCGCTGCACGGGATCCGCTTACTCATTGCATGGTGCGGTGCATTAGCAGCTCTGACGGTACCGTGTAGCAGACATACCACCTATCACGCTCTGACTATACAGATTTTCTCTCAGTGCACCCTCAGTGTACGTGCATACATATATACATATATACATATATACATCTTACTATATATATAGTGATTAGAACTGAAAATCTTCTGCCCCCTCACCCCGTTTAGCCCCCCTCAAATCACGGGTGAATTCGTTATATTTTTACGTGCTTTGAGTGATCGTCATTTGTTTCTGCCCCCCAAACCCCCCCTTGACCCCCTCAAAAAATCGATCGTTTTCTCCGTGATTTAACATAAAAATGATTTTTCTAATTTTTAGTTGCCCC
>JAPYYV010013686.1:0-14940 GCA_030522625.1 Copidosoma aretas
TAAGTATGTACGATATAACCTTGCAATGAGACAACCCCGCAATCGTACGATATAAATAGCATTAAAAAAAGCAATACTTACATCATAGGATCATTAAACTCGATAGTTTTAATATAATCATTGGAGGAGAATCTTTTATCCATCTTCTAAAAATAAAATTATACATTAATCATTTCAATTGGTTAAATAAAATTGCTGAAAAATTTGATCGGAAACACGTAGCTTACAGTTCTTTCCGCTGTCCCTCTCTCAATAAAGATTCGAATTTTAAAGATTCCTTCAGGACTTGAGATATGACCTATGAACGTTTATTAACGCAATCTGAGACATGAGACTATCTGAGCGGCCAAAACTACTAAAATCAAAAAAAGTATACGAAGGAGATACGAAGACTTGTATGTATGTACATACGTGTAAAAAGAACGGTCTGTTCGGTCCTGAGTAGACGTTCAGGAATGAGGAATCGTCCGGTCCTCTGCTTGTCAAATATTTAAGTATCTGGACCATCTGAACAAACCAATTGTCATCTTAAAAATACCTTAAGATGCCTTTGGAATAAATATTGGTTTGTCCAGAGGCCTTACTATGTTACTTTTTTTTAGTCCACCAGCCTATGTTATAGTAGTATAGGTATTCTGGACAAAAGTTACTTGCATAGTACGGCCCCAGATACTTATGCAGAAGCAGGGGTGGTATTTCGTAACTTTTCTTGCTTATTCCTTGAAATCTGGACAAAAACGTTCCTGTCTAAAAAAAATCACATGGCGCCTTTCAGATGGAAATAGGTTTGTCCAGATTTTGAAGGAGGAGCAAAAAAAGTTACGGAATACCACCCCTGGTAAAGTTACGCAGTATCACTACTTGATTTATTCGCTTTAGACTGCGTGTACATGGAGTCTGAAACTTCCCAGAATGACCAATGGCAAGACCATTTCGGTAAGTTGTCAACAGAATTTATGATGACTCGCCATTGGTCATTCTCAAAAGTTTCAGAGTCCATCAGGCACGGTTTGGATTGGACGGACGTCGTAGTGTCGGACACGGCGGTACGCAGCTATGTGTTCGCGGCTTAACAAATTACATGTAGGTACCTGTCCTGTCAAGTTCAGCGATCTAACGGCTTTTCAGACATCCGTCAGTTTGCATATAGGTACAGACCACAGCAGATAGCACACCGGCACAAGCTTTCCCATTTTCGTACAAAAGCGACAACCATCTTTAAAAAAAGCTTGCAATCGTGAGATTTGAGTGCACTGTGTAAATTTAAAAAAATGAATCAATCCGACAAAGAAGATAGCATAAGTATCACAAGCGATTTCTTTAATGAATCAAAAGAAAATGATTCTTTATTGGAAAATAGTGCTAACAGCGATGGAATATTACTATCTCCCTCGTCTTCCAGTGCACATGATGCAACGTAAGTAAATATAAGTAATAATGTGAGAAAGTTGCTATCAAATACTAATATACTATATACTAATATACTTAAATACAAAAACGAGACCGTTTTAATTGATTTTAAAGATAAAAGTTACTCGCGTTTCTTTATTGCCGGTATGCTGTACCATTTCTTTGTATGTTTGTTTTTGCTGGAATGATCGAAAAAAATATGTGCACATGTTCATACAAATATCTATTTACAATAAATATGTATGCAGAATAGAGGCAATATAAATCTGCGGGAACACATCAAAATAGTAGTCGAATCCGCGTTTTAATCTTAAGCACTCGCCAAACAGTTCTGAATCTCGGACTAATCAAATATAAATATATTTAGGTATCTCTTCATGTATCTAAAATAATAACACAACAGAAACAAATTTTTTTAGTTCTAAGATACCTATATACAATGAAGGAGTAGTCCAGCCCTGTTCAGTGCACTCGCTAAAACGCACGTGTACAACCAAAGGCCGTAGTATTATAAAAAGTTTTAAAAAGTTAAAAAAGTTACATAGCAACATAGGACGTGTTCCGATTAAGGGGACGGTGATCGTCTCCTCATTCGGAACACGTCCATAGTACGGCCCCTGGGGCCTGATCCTCAGTGCGTCTCTCGCATGGAGATATAAGAATAGAGAGAAATATCTCCACCTAGCCCTGTACTCTGCAGTGATGCCAGATGCGAGAGAGAAAGCTGCCGAGAGGCCCCCTTTTGTGGTAATAAATCTCTATGATTATGACTCGTTTTTGAGGGGGCCTCTCAGCAGCTTTCTCTCTCGCATCTGACATCACGCTTTCGGCTCCATGCTTGCTCTATTCTTATATCTCTGTGGTCTCTCGTGTCGATGTCGACAAAGGGCTAACGGAGCCTTCTGATTGGTCGAGGAGGATCTGTCCTGTTATATCATGGTAACACAAATTCCGTATCCAATGTGTCGATGCTAATTTTTATATTTAGCTAATGATACGCGCGAGACGTTATATGGGCTTGTGATATGGCAAACATAGACCTTTTTCGACCAATCAGAAGGCTCTGTTAGCTCTATGTCGACATCGACACGAGACGCATTGAGGATCAGGCCCCTGATTAGTCAAAATCGAGTGTAGCGAGTATATCGACTGTGTCAAACTCACATGTCACCTTAGAGCATATATATGCTCTAAGCATGTAACAGACGGCCTGATTTAGGTCCCTGGAATTTCGATTGTTTCGGTACATACAGGATACTGTACTGACTGGACTGCTTGGCCGAACAAAATTATACTGCATGTTCACAAAAATGTTTTCGACATAAGGTTTTATGTAAGATATAAAGTACCTCTGTTACATGTATACGTGTGTGTGCATATACGTATGCATATGTGTATAAAAATGTGTTCGTGTATTAACGTACATATGCTATTTAATGATAATGCTATTATTATTATTATTACAGTTGTAACGACATCGCTGATGAAGAGCCTCATAGTGTTGTGGCTAACATCACTGATCCTATTAGTTACATTTCATCTCAAGAAATGATAGCTAGTATACAGCCAGGCGATTGTGCATTGTAATCCATTTTTGTTGGTTGATAGTAATCTATTACATTCATAGATTTTATTAGACTTAATCAGACGATATAAGTGAGACTATTGCTTAATTAGACAAAAGTTTCAATTAGTTATCTTTTAAAACTCTATACTTGTGCTTCAATATTGTATTAACATGCATTAATTGAAAAACAATCTATTACAGAGATCTAATAGGAGTTGTAAAAGATATGAGTGAACAAAATATTGTAACAAAAGACGGACGAACTCTAAAAGTAATGAATTTTACTCTGGAGTTTTCTAATAAGGAAACTTTACCAATTGTAATTTGGGATGATGATATTGTTAGGATTATGCCATACATAAAAGTCAATCACGTACGAGCCTTTTTTTATAAATTATATTTTATGTACAATAAGTATTAGTTAAAATAAGCATTATCTTTTTTACATTATCAATAGATAATTCACTTGGATAGTCCTTATTCACGACCCCAAGCTCCCTCAAAATGGACAAATGGGAAAAATTTTATTCTTACTTGTAGATCAAACACTGCAGTAAATACATTAGCAAAACTACCTCCTAAAAATATCGATAAGAGTAATATTGATGTTGTGGAGTATAAGAATATAAATGAATGTTTGGCAACAGTCCATGATGATAGACAAATAGGTACGTATATGAGAAAGTATTTATTATTATTGTAAGCATTATATTAATCAAAACAAATTCTTTTTAGCTCTAATTGGTTACGTGAAATCATCTTTCCGAAAGGAAGGAAACTTGTCCAGAGGAATTGGTTTGGTATGCGATAATCAATATCGCCTGATCGTGAGAGTTCTAAATTTTGATTCGCCTGTTGAATATGATGTTATACAGAAAGTAAAAATTGTAGGCCGGTTGGTTGATGAGACTAATAAAACTATTTTTGTCGTTGAAAGTATGCAAAATATATTGCAACTTGAAGGAAAGATTTTGGGTGAAGAGGAACTTGAACAAATCTTTGTTACTCCAAAAAGAAAATGTTTTGTTAAAAATCTCGAGTCAACGAAGGTGAATAAATGTTTTTTAATTACATATATTTATATTATGTATATATATATAATGATAAAATATTGTAAATGAATAAATCATATTTGTTTTGTTCCAGAAACAAAAACATAACTAAACGTTATTGACCTTATATTATTTTTATTTACTTTTTTTATTTGTTTACATTTTCATATCGATTTGTGTTATGTTGCTAAAAGCCAAAAGATAAAAATCATTTAAAAATTTATTAAAAACATAAAGATTATTTTGACTAATATGTACAAATATTGTAAAACTCTACAATGGGAAATCATCCCGTAAATTCCATTACAAATGGAAAATAATCCAGTTGATTAAAGAATTCATTGGAAAAAATTAATTCTTGATTAAAATACAGAAACAATAAGTTAAATTGATAGATTATTCAAGACTGTTAAGAAAGACGGAATGCGGTTCATCAATTCTATCTTACATACGAAAAAAATTTTTCTACTTATGAGAGTGCAGGTAATCTCATTTGCCAATATGTACAAATTTACCTATATTTATGATTAATATTCAATTTTAAAATTGTAAATGTATTTTCAGTTCTGCAAGTATGCAGCGGCGTATATCTTCACCGAATCATCAAAAGGGAAGAATGTCAAAAAATAATTGCATGACATCTTATATATTTGTATCTCACATAAAAAATGTATAAAAATATTGTGAAATATATGCATTAATATCATAAATTGTTTGTATTACCAAAAATTAAACAAAATATTTCACTCATATAAATACTTGTTTAATTATTGTATTAACACTTCAACGTGTAATTAAATTATATAACCATTGAGTTACAAACATATAACTTGATTTTTATTCTAAAAAACAGCATTATCCCCTTGTTTCTTAAAGTAAGGATTAAATTAATAGAAATTTGCATTATTTATTCTTATGTTTAAAACAATAAAGAAACTGTTTGTGCATATAAGCTTGCGATGTAAAAATCAATCTCATCACTTCAAAATTCAGTTGATACGTAATTTAAAATAATATATTTGAAACATTGAATTATTCGATTAATCAGTAAAGAAGTAAAAAAAATGTTTAGTAAATTACTCACTTAACTTTGTATATTGTATTATTTATTGAATTATAAATGTTCGTACAATAGTAATAAAAAAAGTGGTCAAAATATTCATTTATAATTCATCGAACAGCAATTCTTTATAAACGTAATTTTTTATTTTACTTACATGTGATCGATCTCCTAAATAAATTTTCAAAGCATCCCATGACCGCACTCGTGATAAGGCTACATATAACTGACCATGACTAAAAACATCCTTTCGTAAATCTAAACTTACTTTTGTGAAAGTTTGACCTTGTGATTTGTTAATCGTCATGGCAAAAGCCAACTTTACCGGAAATTGGCGACGTTTAAAACTAAAAGGATAATCATTTTCTGAATATAATGTAATTCTACTTAGAAAAACTATTTCTCCGGCTTTATCTCCCGTTAAAATTTTACAGTATAATGCATTATTAGTCATTTTTAGAATTAATAATCTCGTACCATTGCATAAACCTTCATCTATACTTAAATTTCTTATTAACATTACGATGGAATATTGTCTTAGTCGTAATTGATAAGGAGGAAGTGATAATGGATTTAAAGTGTTCAAATATTCTGGAAGTAATGATTCATTAAGCGCACCATTATCAGAATTGTCAGCGCTATCTATACTTGTGTACATCTTCTCGGTATTTTCATCTAATAAATTTAATACTTTACTATTAATCTCGTTTACATCATCGTTTCTACAAGATAGAATAATAAAGTTGATCATTTCTCCATAATTTTTTTCACGTAAAATAACACCATAAGTGTTTTCTACAATATCATCTTCTATAGAAGCAATACATTTACTTGGGAAATTATCAATTAGTACTTCGTTATGTTTATTATTTAAATTTCCGTTTCCTATATCAAGTAAAAATTTGTTAAATTCGATTTCTCCTGGTAAGGTTCTCATATTTTGTTTTAATTCAAATTTTACAAAATTTTTCCATAATATACTATTTTTTATTGATAAATTGATGATTTCACTCTGTGTGGCAAATCTTTGAATAGGTAAAAGTTGTCGAAAATCTCCTCCTAAAACTACAATTTTACCACCAAAGATCATGTCATTTTGCATTAAATCCCTTAAAGTTTTATCAATGATTTCTAAAGCAAATCGAGGAGACATTGGTGCTTCATCCCATATAAATACATCACTATTTCGTAAATAATTAGCTTCTTTAGATTTAAATTTAATATTACTTGATGAATCGGAATACAAAGGAACTGGTAATCCGAACGTCTTATGAACAGTTTTGCCAAACGGAAGTAAGGTTGCAGCAATACCTGTAAACGCCATAGTGCACACTTTCAAATTTCTACCTGTCAATATATTAAAAATAGTATTATATACAAATGTTTTACCAGTACCTCCAGGACCATTGATAAAATAACAGTTATTATAAAATTCAATGTTAGATTTATCTAACAAAACAACATTGATAACTTTATCAACAATATTTTTTTGTTCAACATTCAAAGTATCATACAATTTTTTCCCTTTTTCCAAGCATGTAGAGATAAATTCGTTATCAACATTATCTTCATAATTGATAATTACATTGTCGATTTCAAAAAAATCTGAAACAGCACGATTTTCATTGACTATTTTTTTTGCAATGTATTCGAAAGCTTTTTTTTCGGCTGCTTTTTCATTACAGAATCGCATAAAATCTTGAGACATATGCGACTTAAATTCATTCCAAAGTTGACTGGGATGCAAAGGATTACAATAAATTAGTATCCTAACAAACAATCGTCGGAGTTGACTTGGCATCATCCAAAAAGAAGCTTCGGTCATGGCATTTTTCCATTCTTCATCATCTTCTATAAGGTGTAGGGCTGTACATGTTTCTACAAATGTATCGTAGTGAATGCCATTAACAGTTTTTAAATCATCAAAACTTGTGGCACCTTTAACGTGAAATAACAGTAAACGTAAATGAAAAAGTTCTACTGCACTTGGATTAACAGAATAAATGCGACCAATACAATTAAATGATGCTTTTCTTCGCTCCCACAAACGAATTTTGGTACCATTTATTTCTTTAAGTTTGAAAACATAATGTTTAGGAATTTGAACGTATTTATACTGCTTTGCAGATTCATCTCGTGCATTTAATGCAAAATAATCTAAAAGCATAGTTGATTGATTAATTATATTATGCATATCAGTTTCTTCTGGATCGTTATGTATTAAAATTGTTTGTTGATTTGGAAGATGTATGGGTAATCGAGTGACAATATGACTTTTTTTGTACAAAGGTAAACTTAATATACGCCACGATGCTTCGATAGGACTAACATATCTTGATTCGATATACATTTTTATTTCATCGTGATCTATAATGGACGAAACATCATTCGTCATTTCCGCAGATGTGTTGGGATTTTCAGAAATGGTTACTGCAGCTGCATCATGACCTTTCAAAACGTATTTAAATAAATATTTAACAGCCGAAATTCGTGAAACTATTTCAACGTTAACGTGACAATCAAATTCAAGTAACAAAGACGGATTATAAGGAACGACGTTACGATTATCTACCAAATAACCCCCAGGACGTTCATAAATTTTTCCATTATTTCTTCTGCGGTATATTGGATGATTGTTATCATCCATAACAGTTTCTTCTTGAAAAAGTTTTGGATAGCCTTTGGAACACTTTCCGTCTTTGTAACACCAATCACCACACGGGCCATGAATCATGTGTTTCATTACTAAACTATGCAATATAGGAGTTTCGGTCGGATCCGGAATTTCTGCTGAGATATATTTGTCTACTTGTTCGGGAGTAGAAATTTTATAATTTGTATTTAGTGTGCAAACGTTATGCATATGTGGTAAGCCACGCTTCTGAAATTCAATTGAATATACGTAAGCTGAAATTTCACCAAATAGATGGTTTTTTACAACTCTTTCGACCATCGCATCTTTTTTTATATTGAATACTCGAGCGACAATATCCGGACGATCACTTGATGTCTGATCTTTCAACAAATTATCCTTTATTTCCGGCCAATTAGGATTACATGTCATTGTAATAAATAAATCTGGTTTACCGTATACTCTCGTGATTGCCATTGAATCTTGATATTTTTGTATCATGTTACGAGGTGAGCCAATAAACGTTGATGGAAGAATTACGATTTTACCGATATGTTGATTTTTAGTTTTATCATTGACAGCGTTAATGTAATCAATTAGTCCTTGGTAAGATTCTGCCCTCAATTGCTTTTGATTCAATTTACACCAAGTAATTCTATCTCTTTCAATTTTGACGTAACTATCAACAATGTATTGTTGAAACAAACGACGCCCCATGATAATAGGATTAAACATATCACGGATTGCCAATTGATAACAAATATAATTTAACCTAGTTAATCTACGATTATCTTTTTTTTTAATATCTTTATGCCATCCAGGAGTACCATATGGATAAAATAATGGATACGTCCATGGTTCGACGTTAGGTTCCATAGAGTTGATTCGTTTTAATTCGCGAGAATTTTTATTTCGAATAACAACATATGTTTCGGGAATTTCTCCTTCAGCATTTGTTGTAAAAATAGCCGCAACTTCATTACATTTTTGGATATTATATCGTCTTGAATCAAGCCCTTCTTTATTTGTAAAAGCTAAGTGTAATTCATGTAGATGAGTATTTGTTGTATCGTTAATGTGCGAATCTAGCATTTTAATTTCTTCACTCATCATAATATACGACTTTGCAAACACATTATGATCCCTCATCATCTGATCCAACATTTTCATTAATTCAAAATTAACTGGACATTTGTTTAAACGAAATTGTGTTGCTTCTTCAGAATCGTAGATGAATAACTGACCATATGAAGGAGCTTGATCAGGCTGTGGTTTCAAAGCAGTATTAATTTGGTAATAAATATTTCCTTGTATTTTAAAACAATAGGGACCTGGTCTTCGTCCATCAAAATTGATCACATTAGCATTAAATGAAGCAAAAGATAATGAACTATTGTATCGACGGATGTTTAAAAAAAAGTCTTTAGATTGTTCATGACTTCCTTCGAAAAGTTGTTGTAATTCTACAGGGAACTCTTGAAACATATTTATACTTACTTTGCCATGATTACAACAATCATTGAAAGAATTTGTCGATGATACTTTTTCTTGTACAAAATGTTTAGCCCCACAATGAATGCACGAAACACTCATGTCACCGATATAATGTTTCTGTATAATATTTTCTAAAGGTACATTATTAAACGAATTAGTAACATCAATATTCACACGTTTTGATTTATTAGAATTTTTAGTACGTATGGGAGTAGTTTTCAAATTAATCGTTTGAGACAAACATTTAGCAACAATTTCATACTTGTTATTTTTATTTTTTTTCATAATCAAGAATTTTCGTGATTTCAAAGAATTATCATTTAAAAGACATTCATCGGAAACAGGTCTGAGTATAATAATTGTAGTGTATTTCTTTTTAATATTAGGTGCGCTAGTACTTAAATTATGTTCATATAGATTTAATTTAATATTATGGACTGGTACATTAGGTTTCACTTCTGAAATCAGTTGTTTTCTTGTTTCAGACCTTGATGCAGATAGAAATTTATTTGAAACAGTAGTGTGTTGAAACTGCGGAGCAATTGTATTTTTATGTAATAATGTACGATTGCAAATTTTTTGATTAGGTAACATTAATTTCATCGGTTGATGTAATTCAATAACACGATCTTTTTTCAGAATATTTGAATGCTGATTATATAATTCGTTATCACCTAATCGTAAATTTAATTTCAAGGATTTGTTTAATTCAGTAATACGGTTTTGTTTATGTTTATTAAAAGGAAGTAAATCAGTCGAAAGAGAAGTAATAACATGATTCGATAAATGTTGAATGTTTGTTGACTTATTAATTGAAGCTATATATTTTGATTCTTTAAAGGAAATCATCTGATTTTGATCCAATGATACATCTGATAACAGATATTGAGAATTTTGCGAATCATTGTAGAGATCTTTACTATCCAAATACATTACCTGATCTAATTCTATCACTCGGTCTTGTATGCTCGGTCTTGATTTTGATAGATAACACTCTTTATTACCAACATTCAGATACATTTGTTGATCTAATTCAATGATTTTTGTATCTTTTATTTTTCTCGTTTTATTGTCAGACTTAACTATATTGTATGATTGTTGATCTAATTTATATTGTATTGAATGAATGTCTGAATCTAATGGACTTGAATAACGTGCTCGTTTCTTACACGTGGTCGTTTGATTGACACCATTATCGATTACATTTAAATGCATAGGTTCATCTAATTCAATGACTCTACAGGTTCTTTTCTTTGTAGTCGTTGTACAATATTGTTTAGAAACTTTAAAGTCTTTTTTTACCAAATAATTATAAGAGGGGTGTGACAAATTTGAAAAATGTGATGTATTACTAATATACTCATTTTGAAAAAATAGATCTGATATTTAGATAATAATCATAGAAAAAATATTATAGCATGCAATCAAATACTGGAAGAATTTTAAATCGCTGCACAATAAAAAAAATGATGAGGGTAAAAGAAATATCAAATCAATCTTAATTAAAATGTGAATAAATAGTTATAAACATTTATTGATTACTTATACATACAGATATATGTTATACATACTTATATATATTTTGGATTTTCAATTGTATAATTTAAAAATAAAAATTTGTTCATTCCTAAGATGAATACAGTCATCAAATTTAACTTAATTCGTTTTATTTAACACTCGTTTTATTCTTTTATTTTACGTACGTATTAAATTTCGTTTATTTCTTGTGGAAAATAACAAAAATCTTTTTGTTCATTTATTTTTATAAACATCGAAGTACGTTTAAAGTTATTCGTTTCAATATAGATATCAATATTCGTTACAATAATAAGCATTCGTTGTACATAATTCGTTCAGTTTTCGTAGTAGTTCGTATAAAATATAAATTTTTTTATTGATGTTTCATAAATATTCGTTAAAACACAGTTTAATAATATTTTATGAACTATCTTTAATGCTTCTTGAATAAAACTATATTTTATCTGCGATACCTGAAAATAAAAAAATGATATTAGTAATAATTTATATAAAATAGATAAACTTTTGAACTAATAATTAGTTCAAATATTACTATCAATATCAATTGATCAAGTGCTGGATTACAAATCATTCCTGACAAATCTCACTCAAGATCTCATCTAACATTTCACGTGATTTCTCATATGAGATCTCAGGTGAGATTTCTGAAATAAACTTAAAAAAATTTATTTTAAAAACCGTCGGTATTACCTACATTTATAAAAAATAACGACAATAAGTGAAAAAAAAAAAAAAAAAAAAAAACCCGGACTCGAGGCACGAACTGGGGTTAGCAGAATGGAAGTCGGAGTTAATGAGATATCAAGGGTGGTATTCTGTAACTTCTAGATAGCAAGCGCCAGCTACACGAGCCAGCTAAGAGGTGACATCACGTTACAATGCATTAGTAAACGGTAGCGTACCGTCAAATCCTGGTTTGTAGCGGTGTAGCTGGCACTGGGCCCATTCTACAATTGCACCGTGCTGTGCTGTGCTGCGCTGCGCTGCGCTGTGCTGTGCTGCGCTTGCTCCGCAAGGAACACAAACGTTGTTTCCTACCTACGTAGTTTATATACTTTATGACTGACTGAGTCACAATATAGGGCACGTTCGATTATCCAATCGTTCGTTCGGTTCGTTCGTTCGCTTCCCGTAAGAGCCAATGGTTAAGGAACGCACGGAAATACGAATCGTTCAGTAAACCGTACGTTCCTTAAGCATTGGCTCTTATGGGAAGCGAACGAACGAACGATGGATAATCGAACGTGCCCATACACACTACACTCAGTCATAAAGTATATAAACTACATAGGTAGGAAACAACGTTTGTGTTCTTGCGGAGCAAGCGCAGCACAGCACAGCACAGCACAGCGCAGCGCAGCGCAGCACAGCACAGCACAGCACGGTGCAATTGTAGACTGGGCCCTGGGTATATATATCTAGAAGTTACGGAATATCACCACTGAATTAAAAAACAGATGTGTATAAGGTACGAGTGCCAGTATTTTAGTTTACCGTATTCGTAACTGAGTTGTAAAAGTACATATTTAGATGGTTAACTTATTAATTTCACTAAGAAACATTTTTATCTTTTACAAATAATATTTGTCGTCTGAGGTTTACTTTTGAGAGATGTAACATATGATGCTCTACTTTAATATTGAGTTTACTTTCAATAAATATTTTTAATAATATTCACATAGAAAATCATTTGAATATTTCAACAATTTATATTCGTACGTACGATGCAGTTATAAGTACGGAAACAAAATTACTAATACTTGTACCGTATTCGCTGTGGGCATGTCAGGTGCTGCCCCCAAAAAACCTGGAAAGTCCATGTTAAATCCCATAAGCGAAATAGTTCTAAAAGCGGCCGTTTCTTTAATTTTTCTCTTATTGTGGTTATTTTGTATAAACTTAGGAAATACTGAAATTATTTAAAATATATTTTTGTACATTTCTAACAGAAATCTCACCTGAGATATAATCTGAGATCTCACAGGAGAATTTGACATGAGATGTGTCATGAGGGTTTTTTCTCTTTAAAAGAAACGTTTGTGTGAAGAGTTATTCTCGAGTACCTACTAAATAATATGTAAATACTTATAAGTAATCACTCCTAATCATTAATAATATATAGGAAATCCGTGTAATAGCCTTGCTTCAAGACATTGAGCACTCTATGTGCACCCGTGCACATCGAACAGTCTCAAACCAATAAATGCAAATCAATATTTGACAACTAATGGACATGGGACTATTAGGTAGGTATGTACATATACAACTGAGGGTTAAGGACTTAATACATAATGAGGCTCATACCTTTTATGAAATAACTCTCATTAAAGTACAATTCAAACATGTGAATCAGGCCAATTGAAATCAGCATGAATTTTTTCAATATTTTCGTTTTTCTTATATAAATTCGGAACTCCTTACACGATCGACCCCTGATACATTTTATTACATTGAAAATAAAAAACAAACACTACCTTTCATTCTATGACGATGTAGACAAATTGAATAGCAAAGAGACATCAACTGACAATATCCATTATACACCCATACTTGTCATTTCACCTTGATACATAACCAAAATCTACACAACAAAATATAAAAAGAATTAATAGGACAAACCATCTTTATTAATGTACAACTTTCATCGTAAAGGAAACCTTACTCACCTAAGTATATCGACACAATAAATGGTGAAACAGAATCGACCTGCAACTGAAGACTACTCGTAACAGTCACGTACACAACTGACACGTGAAGACAATTATCCGCTGTTCTTTGTATATACTATCTTCTGTATGAGTAAACAATAATAAAGATCAATAAACCAGTTTTTAGTCATACACACTGATATCAATGTTCTGAATCTCTGTACATTCAGCCCCTCATCAGTTGAGAGCACGAGTTTTTTCAGTAAATACACACGACAACCTGCACGAAATTATTTTATGTTTATGCTTCTGAATCTCTCTACACTCAGCCCCTCATTGAGAGCACGAGTTGTCATCGTTTGCTCTTTTCAGTATATACACACGACAACCTTCACAAAATTATTATTTTTTATTTATATTTATTTATATGCAATTTCAACTGTTTGTATTCAATGTACATGCGAATGCAATTGATGACGATGAACTGATGCATCAACGATAGCCGATAACGCGCGTTCGCTAAAAATGCGATAAATGCGAGTTCGCCGCGATATATTCGATATTTCACGAGACTTCGATACTCTAGAAACGAAAACGATAAAAACTCGCGCTCTCAATTTATATAAAGGGACAAAAATTTTTTTTTTTTTTTTAGTTTTACATTTTTTGTGTATAACTTTTTGACCTACACTGTCAAACAAAAAAATTAGGTATCACAAAACCATTTTTAGGACAATTAAAAACGATTTTCGTTGTTTAAAGCGTCAGGATAAGATTGTAGAGTAAAACATATGATACAAAAAAGTTGTATTTGTTTACTATCCACAACTTTCGTATTTGACACTTCGGTGTAAAATGTCAATTTCTTCTTGTTACGAGTGAAGAACGGTTTTTGAAGTTACTTTTAGTTATTTTTGCGACCTAGGGCATTTAATTGACTGCCTAGTGAACAGTCTACTGCAGACAAAAGTTGTACTTCATTGAGATCCATAACTGTTTCTCAGACCACCCTAGCTCAAAATATTTATTTGCAAAGTTACGACGAAAAAATAGTATATTTCGTACCTGGTGGCGCATGTCGCCAGGGCGATCCCTGGGCCCGAGGGCGTTTGCGAAGCAACGCCCGAGGGACTGTTGTGAAAACGTCCAAAGGTGACCAAAAACGCCCCGAGGTAGGAAAAGAGATTTTTCCCCTCGAAGCTGTATAGTGAAAGTGTTGGAAAAGTTGTTCTCTTTGACGAAACTACTTCGATTTTAAACTAACACGTTATATGGTGAAGATGAAGACATCTACCAAATTTAAGGTCAATTAGATGAAAATTACTTAAGTTAGTCTGGAAACTTGATTACGTACACACAGAATTGATTACACACACCATAGGACCACTTCGGATCACACTCATATTACGATCAAAATTTGTTTCATATACCAAATAGTCATCTTATAGATGGTTACACTTTTCGCTCTAGTGAAAATATAAGGCACTCCTGTGAAGCAGTCGAGCCTAAAAAGGATGACTTCGTTCGATCGAACGTCT